>PVJL010000192.1:252010-526679 GCA_004026885.1 Lyroderma lyra | reverse complement strand
TGTCCTGAAACTTTGGAACAAGAAGGAAATGATGGTCTTCACAAAATACCTGGACTTCATGTCTAAGTTCAAACATCCGTGTAAGCACTTTGCCACGAGATAGCACCTTGCCTCCGTATGCAGAAGTAATGTGCTGTGAATGCTGTTCATTTCTTCACACAGCACTTTAAACAGATTCGTGGTTGTGACTTAATAAAATTTACAACTCTTAAAGCCTCATCAAGAACATCTTTCAGTTCACTAGGAAAAAGCTCAGATATAAGACTTTGCATGCAGCTGTGACTCACTCCATGGTACATAGGGAGTGACTTCTTTAATTTACCCACATAGGCTTATAAAACAACCTGACATAGGTTTGCTTCCATCAGTGCATATACTGCAACAATTTGACCAACTAATGTCCTTTTCAATGAAATAACCATTGATTGCATTAAAAATATCTGCCTGTGGTACGTTCTATCAATGCATAACAAAGCAACAGGTTTTCATCAATTTCATTTCCTACCAAGTACCTCGCAATGACAAGCAAAATAGATAAATCAGCAACATCTACACTTTCATCGACCTGGATGGAAAAACTTTTAATTTTTCTAATTCTGTCTACTACTACAGCTTCAGCATCATCAGACATTTCCTGAATTTGTTGAGACATTATGTTGTTTGAAAAAGATATAGTATTGATTTTGTGGACATGTTCTTCCCCAAACACACAAAAAACTGTATTCTTAATACAAAGAGAAAGTAAATCTTCAGCTATGGTGTGGTTTTTACCACATTTAGCAATGCAATAAGCAATACGGTATGTCTTTGTCTTTCCTGACATCATGTATGAAGTAACAGTTTGACATTTTTCTAAGCACTGAAAATAACGTATTTCTTTGTTTTTATACATAGGATGTTTAGTTTCAAAATGTCATGAGTAGAGAGGGTTTCATGCAACCATTGGATAATATTTCCCTGCACACAACACACAAAGGCTTACAAAGTTATCATCCCCTACAAAATGAGAACCTATATTTAATGTACTCTTCAGAGTATTTCCTTTTCTTCTGTGTAGTATCTGAGGCACTCACCATTTTACTACTTCCCGGTGTGAGTGTGCTAGTCGCTGCAGGCACGTGTTGAGAAGTACTTGGTGATGGGGTATAATCCACATCAGGTTTGGAGTTTTTTAACCATTACTGTTTTCAACCATTGATCCATAACTGACATGCTTAAAAATCACTGACAATAATAACTGAAACTGTGTTAACATTAAATTAAAAAAAAAAAACTACTTGAAAGAATCATAATTAAAGACAACACACTTACTTTTACTCAGTCATTAACTAAACTGATCAGTCTGGCAACGGATGTATTTATGTGTTTGGGGAAGTTCTAGAACTGTTGCAAATGGATTGTTCTGAAACTGCGTAATGATTGGTAGAAGAGTGGTTTGGGGGAAGGGTTCATAGCTACTCCCTCACCAATCATCATTTGCTAATGTGATCTAATTTTGAAGTGTCTCCATTAACAGTGATTCAAATTTAACACTTATTGTTCTATAATGTTTTACATTTTTTTACTTTACTTGTTTTCTTGTCATTACTGATTATTTTTTGTGTACCCCTGAATGGCCCACCACGCACCCCTGGTGTACACTTACCACCACTTGGGAACTGACGTCCTAGGGTTTTGGGGCTGATCAGACACGCCAGGTGCTTAGAGCCATGCCCGCACATGCATGAACTGTGCCCTCAGCACTGACCTTTTCATCCTTAGTGGTCATCTCTGATCCCAGCATAGTTTCAAGGGAAGGCCCAGAGTCAACTCTAGAAGGAAGGTGATGTCTGGGGTTGGGGGTCGGGTGGTGTCAGTGAGCCTGTCCATTGTCACCAGGGTTTTGACTGATGAGCAGGATCCTCTCTAGGCACCTAACTTGTGTACAGGCATGTCTTCCATCCCTGAAACGCTGACCCCAACCAGCACCGACACACAGGCCCACAAAATTGCAAGGCACATTTGCAGAGAAGCAAAGATTGTTTTGTTAAAGGTTATGGTTTTAAATGGTTAATTGCGGACCGTCTAAGACCCATACATATGTGGAAAGAATGAACTGGTGGTGTTTTGAACCTCTGCCAGGGGTTGCCTTCTGGCTGGGCAGGGAGTGTGCTGGTCCCCCCAACCCTAGCTCCCCAGGATGTTGCCTGGGGCTGTAAGCCAGGGAGACAGGTGGCCTTTAATGGTGCTGCTTCCTGACCCTGTTGAGAGCCTAGTAAAGACATAGGTGGGCTGGCAGTCCCAGTTCTTGTCCACGAGGTTCCAAAAGCAAGTGCTGGCAGCCATGACCGTGTTCCTCCTGGGCTGCCTGGCCTTTCGCCCTCACAGCTCCCTTTCAGTTTTAGTTTTCCAATCCAAGTGCTTTCTTGTTTTTCTTAAGAAAAGTATTTTGGAAACATAATTTTAGATTTCCAGAAAACTTGGCAAGAATAACATAAAGAATTCCCAGATATCTTTCTCCTGATTCCCTAAGCATTAGCATTCTCCTGTGTCTGTCTTTATTTCCTTCATCCCCTTCATTCTTTTTCCTGAACTGTTCCAGATAGATGCCCCTTGCTTCTAAATACGTCAGCGTTTATTTCTCCCAAACAAGGGATTCTCTTAACAGATTATCAAAACCAGAAGGTTAATTCTCCAGATTTTCAAAAGAGAGCCCAGGATCATACATTGCATTTGGTTGTCGTGTTGCTTTCCTTTCTTTAAATCTGGAACAGTTCCTGAGTCTGGCTTTGGAGTTCATGACTGACGTTTTGAAGACTACAGGCCAGTTATTCTGTAGGATGTCCCTCCCTCAGTGTGGGTTTGTCTGGTGGTTCCTCATGGTCAGGTTCAGGTTACACACTTTTGGCAGGAATGTGTCCTCAGTGCATTATATCTGGAGGCCCCTGGTGTCAATTTGTCCCCTTTCTCATCATGTTAGCCTCTGTCACTTGGTTAAGATGGTATCTGCCTGGTCTTTTCACCATAAAGTTACTATGTTATATCTGTGTTTAATAAGTTTCTTGTGAGGAGGTACTCTGAGACCATGTCAACACCTTGTTACCCCTCCAACACTCACTGCTTGTTTTAGCAGCCAGTGCTGAATCTCGCCAAACGGTGACTGTCTAATTCTATCAGTCCTTATGGAGTCATTGACTGGTTTCTATTGTAAGGAGGCAACTGTGTCTTCTCCTCATTTGTTTGTTTACATCACTGTGAACTCCTGGATTCTTACCTGACTCCAATAGGTTATAATCCATCTCTCTTGTTATGTTTCAGTGGTCCGTCCCAGATTTATCCAGGGAGGTGGCCCATCAGGCTGGTTCCTATGTCCTTTTGGCATGTCCCCCCCATTCCTTGGGCACTTCCTTGCTTTGAGACATGGTGAGATGCTGCAGGCCCATCCTGTACTCTCCCTGCCCCAGCTCTGGGATTGACCACTTCCACAAGGAACCCTGGTTATTTTGTGGACAATGCCATTTAGAAACCAATGAGCTCAGTGTGCTCATTATCAATAGAGTGTCTTTGCTTCTAGGCCCTCTCGTTGGCCAGAGGATCATGTTGCAGCTGCCTGTGTTCTCCAAAAGACAGTATTTTGGAGGAGAGGGGGTGCTCTGGGCACAAGCTAGGCCATGATCCCCTGTGGCATGAAATAGAGGTGTACATAAATACTCAAGTGCATACATTAGCGTGTGTGTACGTATGTCACACACACACACACACACACACACACACACACACATGCCATTCCTTCTCTATTTCTGCTTCCAGTTCTTTAAGTATATGAGGGCTGTCCGGAAAGTATCCAGCCACATAATATAAAAAATAGAGGCATTTATGGCTGGATTTTTTCCAGATAGCTCTTGTACACACTAGTGGCCGTGAGTTCACAATGCTCTCTCCAGTTCCAGTCCCACATGCAGGCACCTTGCTGACTTCCCCTTTTCTTTTTTGTAACTCCCTTCTCTGTCACATCAATTTCAGTAAAAGAAGCTTCTAAAGTTAAAGAATTATTTGTTTTATCTGTATTTCCAAGGCATCTAGTTCCAAGACTATGTTTAAGGGTGATGTGGGATCGCTTCTCGGCCTTTCGGCTAATATCAGTGTAGTATCTGTTCTTATCAGTAAAGGTGATGTGTGTTAGTTCTTTCTCCCTCTCCCTTTACTGTTTATATTACTTATTTAAAATACAGTTTGGTTTATTTTTGTTTGTATTTTGTAGTAGGATGCCCCCAACTCCTGTTGGTGTCATTCATTCATTAATTCAGTATGTGGGACATGAGCGTGGTTCCAAATCAGGACCGTGCAGAAAGGTATCTGGAGAAAAGTGTCATCACCCCTTCCTGCCTTCCCTCTAATTCTTATCCCTCACTGCAAGGGAGGGTGTCACTAGTTTTTGGTTTATCCATTTTTAGTTGTTCAAAAGAATAGAAGTGGATTTGGTAACCCCATCTTTCTCACTTGGAAAGTGGGAACATGGGGATCTCCCTTGTGCTTTGGGTTTCTCACTGGAAACTACTACCTCTGGCCATAGTGTTTTTACTATCTTGCACTTCTGCGTGGTGTCCACTGTGGGGTACAGCCCAGTTAGTGCAGCCTCCCCCACGCATGGGCAGTACCGTGTAGAAGCAAGTGGTGCTGCCGTGAATTCCCTTCTGTATAGGTATTTTCGTATTGGTGAAGAGTATTGTTGGTGTGGATTTCCAGAAGTGGGATTGCTGGGTCCAAAGATAAGAGCAAACGTGTTCTGTTAGTTTCTGCCAAGTTCCCCTCCAAAAGGTGGGATTACTTTACTCCCACTAGCACTGGGGGATGAGAGAGTCAGTCCTACAGCCTCAACATCTGGGCATGCTGTTCTGTTTTTAAAATATTTGCCCATCTGAGAGATAAGAAGTGGGATCTCAGTGTAATTTTAATTAGCATTTCTGAAAATATGAGTGAGCTTGAGCATCATTTAGTATGTTAAAGGCCATTTCTGTATCTTTTCTATGATTTGTCTGTTAATGCTTTTCATTCATTTTTTTTCAATTAATCCTTTCCCCTTTATCTTTAAAACTTTAATATATATTAGGGAGACGAACCCTTTGTGGTTTGTATTACAGATATTTTCTCTCAGTCTCCCAGTTGCATTTTGACTTTTTATATGGTGGGGTTTTTTCCCACCCTGCCAACGTATTTTTTAATTTTGATATACTAGTCACATTTATGAATCTTTTCATTTATTACCTCTGGATTAGGCTGACCAGACATATTATTTTAAATGGGACAGAAAACAATGGCACTGTCCTGTTTCAAAGGTACGTATGGTCAGCTACGAACACCCTGAATTTAGCCCAGTGAGACTAGGCTGACCATACGTACAGTTTGAAATGGGACAGTACTGTTGTTTTCTGTCCTGTTTAAAATGACACATCTGGTCAGCCTACTCTGGATTTTATTAGGTTGGTGCAAATGTAATTGCAGTTTTTCCCATTTGATATTGGAATATAGTCTTAAATAAACGTGGTTTTGTTATACATAATTTTAATGCACATTCCTCGCTTTATGTTTTCTTGCTAATGACTTATGACTTGCTGTTTATTTTATATTTATTTTAGACCATGGAAATGATGTTAGACAAAAAGCAAATTTGAGTGATTTTCTTAATCGAGTTCAAAAATGGATCGTAAAGCAGCGCATTTGGCCTAGGAACTGCTAATGAATGTATAGTGCAGTGGTGGTTCAAGAAGGAGACAAGAGCCTTGAAGATGAGGAGCATAGTGAAGTTGACAATGACCAATTGAGAGCAGTCATCGAAGCTGATCCTCTTACAACTACACAAGAAGCTGCCGAAGAAATCAATGTCAACCATTCTGTGGTTGTTCGGCATTTGAAGCAAATTGGAAAGGTGTAAAAGCTTGTTTAAGGAGGTGCCCATGAGCTGACCGGAAATAAAAATGTTGTTTTGAAGTGTTTTCTCTTATTCTATGCCACAGTGAACCATTTCTTGATCAAATTGTGATGTGTGATGAAAAGTGGATTTTATACTACAACTGGCAATATCCAGCTCAGTGGCTGGACTGAGAAGAAGCTCCAAAACATTTCTTCCCAAGGCCAAACTGCTGCACCAAAGAAAGGTCATGGTCATTGTTTGGTCATGGTCACTGCTGCTGGTCTGATCCAGTATAACTTCCTGAATCCTGGCAAAATCATTACATCTGAGAAGTATGCTCAGCAAATTGATGAGATGCACCAAAAACTTCAATGCCTGCAGCCGATTTTGATCAACAGAAAGGGCCCGATTCTTCTCCACGACAACACCTGTCGGCACGTCACACAACCAATATTCAAAAGTTCAACAAACTGGGCTACAAAGTTTTGCCTCATCCGCCATATTCCCCTGACCTTTTACCAACAGACTACCATTTTTTCAATTATTTCCACAGCTTTTTGCAGTGAAAACGCTTCCACAACCAGAAGGAGGCAGAAAATGCTTTCCAAGAGTTTGTTGAATCCCAAAGCCCGGATTTTTATGCTACAGGAATAAATAAACTTACTTCTCGTTGGCAAAAAAATGTGTTAATTATAATGGTTCCTATTTTGATTAATAAATATGTGTTTGAGCCTAGTTATAATGATCTAAAATTCACAGTCTGAAACCACAATTCCTTTTGCACCAACCTACCTAAGTCATGGTTAGAAAGCCTTTTTCTCCTGTGACCTCAAAGAGGAATTCACTGTGTTTTCTTCTAGTTCCCGCATGGTTGCTTTCTTTCCATGTAGATCCCTCATCCATTTGGAGTTCATTGTTGTGGATGGCGTGGGGTACAGATCTGATTCTATGGTCACCCACTTGTCCCAGCACCAATGATGAAAAGTTCATCCTTATCTAGTGTTTTGAGATGCCACCATTGCCTCCCTCTCTCCCTGATCTGTAGCCGCCCAGCTCCCTGGAAGCAGTCACATGTCTAGAAAGACATGTGCATGCATGTTCATTTCAATATGCTAAGTGTGTGCCATGCACTTAGAACTTGGCAAATCACTTCCAGGCATCTCACAGTTCATGGGATCCAGCTGGAACCTCCCCTGGTCGCCATGCTCTCTTGGAGGTCTGTTTAGCCAGCCCACCCGCTGCTACCAGGTGCTGAGTTGTTGCAGCCTTTCATGCTCCAGACCCTGTTGAGGAAGGGCCTACAGATAAATCTAGGTGTACAGGCGGGCTGTGTGTCCAAAACATAAAGGCCTGAGAGTGGTCAGCTGGAAGGGGGTGGGCATTTTTATAAAAAGAGGTGCTCTAGATTGTCCTTCAGGGAGGTTCTGCCTGGCCCCTGGGAGTGTGGATTTGCAAGCGTGCCCCTCCATCCAGTTTGTCATCAGATTTGCTTTCTTTGCCTATGTGCGCCTCTTGAATGACAAGGCCTATGACGGCTGCCATTTATTGAGGATTTACAGTGTGCCAGGGTCTCCTTTAGTCCATTTCCTGTTTAGGAAAAAACAGGACAGTTTGCTACCATGTTCATTTTAACTTTTCATAAAGAAGCTCTTTGAGGCTGAAGCAAATCTGGCTGGTTTTCAATGTGAAAATAAAATGTAAAAACTGTTCTTAGAGTTATTTTTAAACAGAACTTGTCTCCCATCCTAATGTAACAAATGTATATGATGACCAATATTTAATAATTTTTTTTACATGTAGGAATTTGACATTTTCAACGATCGAGAATTACTATATTTTATAAATGGAAATACCACTACTAAAAACAGAACACTATAAATACAATGATGTCATTTGTTTCCAAAGACTATCTATATACTAGAACGATGTGAAAAGCATAAGGAAAGCAAGATATTTCATGGCAGATTTTGTGGGTAAGGTTAAGACTGCAATCCACTAGTTATATCTGGGTAAATGGGGCAGCCACAAGTGCTAACAGGCAATGGGTTAAGTGCTTCTCTCTATTACCTTATTTAACCCCCTGCAACCCCAGGAGCAGGGCATTAATATGGTGGCCTCCACTTCACAGATGAGAAAACTGAGCCCCCAAGGGTAGGAACTTGCCCCAGGTCACACAGCTGGGGTTGAGACTAGGCCTCCAGGGCCTGTGCTCATCACTGAAGCCTCCCACGTCCCACTGTGGTCTCCAGAGGGAAAGTTCGAGAGAGCAGAGGAGGACATACTATGAAAAGCGTAATCATCGGAACTGTTCATAAGGCTCTAGTGACTGAGGAATGGGCTTTAGGGAGGCCCCACCTGTCCCGTCATCGCTCTTGGGGGTATTAGCCTCTTTCCTTCTCCCTTGTTCCATTGCTGTGATGTTGAGTATTATCTCATGTCTTCTTGGCTATTTGTATATCTTCTTTGGGGACATGTCCATTTATAGTCTTCCCCCATTTTATAAATTAGGTTAAAATTTGTCTTGTTGTTGATCTGTAAGAGTTATGTATTCTAGATATGAGACACTTATGGGATAAAAGATGTGCAAATATCTTCACCCATTCTGTAGATTGTCTTTACTTCTTGATTATGCCCTTTGAAGCGCAAAGTCCAGTCTATCTATATTTTCTTTAATTGCCTGTGCTTTTTGCTGTTGTATTTAGAAATGTTCGCCTAATCCAAGGCCACAGAGGTTAATGCATGTGTTTTCTTCTAAGGGTTTTATAGTTTTAGCGCTTACATTTAGATCTGTGGTCCATTTGAGTTAATTTTTGTTTATGGTGTGAGGTAGGGGTCCAGCTTCATTCTTTTGCATGTGCATTTCCCTTTTACCCAGCATAACTGTTGAAAAGACGGTTCTTTCACCTTGAGTGGTCTTGGCAGCCTCACTGAAAATCAGCTGACTTTAAACGTGAGGGTTTATTTATTTCTGGATTGTCAATTTTCTTTCTTATGCCAGTAGCACACCGTCTTGCTTACTGTAGCTTTGCCACCCTGAATTATTTTTAGGTTTGGGGGTGGATGTTAAAGAAAAATGATGTATTTTTTTACATTTCCACCTAATGAAATTAGAGCCTTCCTAGTTGGGATCCAGACAACTCGGGGTGCCCTCCACATCTCTAACCCTCACAACTTCCACTGTTGGATTCTGGTATCTGTGAGGATATGGAGAATTTGGTGAGATTTTGTAAATAAGAGACTTTTTCCTCAGTATGCAGAATTGATAAAAAATGTCACTTTCAGTTCTTTCAAACAGGAAGGATCTGAAACTTGTGTTCAGTAGGTTGGGTCTTTGTTCTGAAACTAGATTGTAATGTGGTGTCAGCTTTCTTTTTCTTATCAGTTTGGATTTTTCATGGCCAGACTCTCCCTCCTCTAACTGACACCTGCTGTGCAGTGAGCTTCAGAGGACAGATCTAGAGGTTTTTATTTCTTTTTTATTTTTTATTTTGAAATAATTTTAGACTCATTGAAATGTTTCAAAGACAGTACATGGAGTACCCATGTACCTTTCAGCCACCTTCTGGAGTGTTAGTTCTTAACTGCAAAAGAATTGCCCAAACTAAGTAAGAAACACAGAGGAACAGTATCTACCAAACCATGAATTTCATTAGGATTCCACCAGTTGTCCCACTCATGTCCTCTTTCTACCCCAGGACCCCATCAGGGACCCCATGTCAGATTTAGTCATCACTTCTCCACAGGCTCCTCTGGGCTGGGATCATTCTTCAGTTTTCCCTTGTCTGTCACAACCTTGTACTTTTGGAGAGCACTTGTCAGGGATTTTGTAGAATGTCGCTTAACTTTGTCCGATGTTTCCTCATGATTAGATGGAGGTTATTCATTTTTAGGAAGGCTGCCCGGCGATGTTGCGTCCTCCATGCAGACTATCAGTGTCTCATGGCCTTGATCTCTTGGGTAAGGTTGTGCTGTCCAGTCGTCTCCATTTGAAGTTTACTCCTTTTCCCTTTGGAACTTTGAGACAATGTTTCTCCTCAAACTTCTGTCTGTCAATTTCAGATCAACAGTTGTATGCAACAGTTATTATTCTGGCCTTCTCATGGTGACATGTATCACCCTCAGTCCTTCTCCATTTATGAATTAGAATTCTTTTTTTTTTTTTTTTAAAGTTTAAGTATTGAACAGATAGAATCAGAGTCATTTTATTTTATTTTATTATTATTATTATTATTATTATTATTATTATTATTGTATGTGGATAGTTCCCTGGCTGGGAATCGAACCCAGGCCACAGCGCTGACAGCGCCAGCGACGAAGCCTTAAGCCACTACACCACCAGGGAACTCCCTGAATTAGAATTCTTTTGTAGAAGAGAGCAGTCCCTTCTCCCCATTCATATTATCTTTTTAGTTTTATACCAGTAAAGATCTATACATATTTATCTTATCTGTCAACACTGTCACTATGTATTGTGTTACCTGAGTGGTCCTTGCTTTGGCCGTTGGGTGCTACTTTGGATTGGCTCCTATGTCCTACAGTGACAGCTTCCTTTCTCCTAGCCCCACAGAATGCTCAGGCTCATCTTGTGTGCTCCCTGCCCCAGCCCTTCAACCGACCACTTCTCCAAGGAGCCTGGCTCCTTATGTTGGAGAACGATATTGAAAAACCATGATCTGGCCGCTGGGTATGCGCAGTACTGGGGGTGTCATGGTTTCTTGGGCCTGTTAGTTGACTGCTTAAAGATGTGACCACTACTTATGCATCCATGCCCTTCTGTATTAGTAAGTGTCCATCTAGCTGTGTAGATATTTTAAAAACCCACAAGTTCATACTGATGGGATTATAGAGCATTCAAGCCAGTGGGGCCTTCTGAGGCTTTGGGTGGCCTCCCTGCTCTGTGAGGGTCACAGAATCCCTTGCTGGCTTCAGTAAGTGGCAGGAGATGCCTGGCCCCTTTGGGGGGCTACTTGGGGCTTGTGGCTTGGGAAGAATAGGTAGAGTCAGATGCTGAGCCCTACTGGGTCCGGTAACCACATGTACAGGTGAGAGCTCCCTTCCTCTCTGTCCCAGAGGATACCACCAGTCAGCTCTCTGTCTCTCGGAACCTGGGCCTAGGTCCACAGCAAGAGTGGGCAGTATGGGTCAGCCCTGGGTGGCTGAGAGCTCATAGGACCAGGGCACCCATATACTCCTGCCTGAACTGAAAAGACCAAGACTATGGGGTCTCAGAAATGCCACCAGTCAGTGGCAGTGCCTGGTGCCTCGTTGTTTAGGTACAGATAGCCCTTTCACTGGATCCTGTGTTGTTTTGTTTTGTTTTGTTTTGTTTTGTTTTGTCCTTTCTGGCCCTACCTGCCAGCCCTTTACAGAAGGGGTGGAGGAATAAGCCACTGTGCCTGCTGCTTCCATCAGCATCCATGGGAGGGTGGGAGGGTGGGCACGTTGGAATAACACCGCCATCTGATAGTCAGATTGCGCCTTTTTAAGGCGGAATGGTCGGACTACGCCTTTTAGGGGTGTTGATGTCTGGTGCCTTGGGTCACCACTGCAGGCTCTTACCTGGCTGCAACTAGACTCCCTCTTGAGTTCTATTCTTAGCGCCCCAGATTTCCCAGGACCCACAGTGAGGTCAGTGGCCTGGCCAGCCTGGGCAACGGGAGGCATCAGACCCAGCCTGCCTGGGCTTTTCGTTTTGTTTTTCTTTTTAAAAATTACTTTAACTTTATTTTAAAAATAGTTTAGAATTACAGGGAAATTTAGCAGGTAGAGTTCACATATACCTCCCTCCTAGTTTCCCTATTATGAACATCTTACATTAGGATGGTATATTTGTCAAAATTAATAAGCCGAGGACATATTCTTATTAACTAAAGTTCATACTATATTCAGATTTCCTCTGTTTCCCTTAATGTCTTGTCTCTGCCCCAGGACCCTATCCAGGATCCCACATTATATTTAGTTGTCCTGTCTCTTTAGGCTCCTCTGGGCTGTGACAATTTCTTAGACTTTGCTTGTTTTTGGTGACCTTGACAGCTTTGCAGAGGACTGGTCAGGCATTTTGTAGAAGGTCCCTAAATAGGGGTTTGGTGTTTTTCCTATGGTTAGACAGGGGTAATGGGTTTTGGAGGAAGACCCTAGAGGTGTAGGTCCCTCCCTATCCCATCACATCTAGGTCATGTGTCCCCATGACCTAGCACTGTTGTCAATGACCTTGATCCCCTAGCTAAGTGTGTTAACCAGGTTTCTCTACTGTAAAATCACTCTCCATTTTAGAAGGGAGTCACTCTGTGCAGCCCAGACATAAGGGGCCTCTGATATCTTAACTCTGGCTACTTTGTGCCCAGTAGGCCAGTAGTTGCCTCTGAATCCAAGCTTCTGCATCCCAGAACCTGTAGGGTGGCTGCTGGCCAGCCAGGGGAACCCTCAGCTCCTGAAGAAGCAGGAGAAATGGGCTAACCTGGAAATTTACCCCTTCCAAACATGGGTCAGGGTGGATAGAGGCCTTGCCTTGGCCTGTGGTTGGAATTGGGCCTTGACTTCAGCCCTGGAACTTCTAGCCTCCTGTCTTAAGTTAGGGGTTGATGCTTTTGGCCTTCAAAGCATAAGAGCAGAAGGATCCGTGGTCTCAGTGATCCAGGAGTCATGGGCAGCAATAGGCTGGGGTCCGTCCAATTGAGAGCCACAGGTCCTGGTGGTTTCTCTGCCTTTCAGACCATGTGTTGGTGGAGGTGGCCCATGTCCAGCGGGGGAGATGCATGTTAAGAGAGAGTTATAAGTGACAAGGGAGACATGTGATCCCATTGAGACATGGATGAGAGACAGGGGCTGGCAGTTCACATCAGAGAGGACTGTGTGGTCAGTGGAAATGAAAAGATGCCTTACCTCTGTGGTCAGGGAAATGCACATTGAAGCTATAACATTAGTCTCCCTTTGCTGCCCTAACAGATTACCACAGACTTAGTGATTTAAATAACACACATTTATTATCTGACAGTTCTGGAGGCTGGAAGTCCGACATGGTCTCTTGGGGCTAAGATCAAGGTATCAGCAGGGCTGGTTCCTTCTGGAGGCTCCAGGGGAGAGTCCATTCTTTGCTATTTCCAGCTTCTAGAGGCCCCTGCATCCTTTCCTTATGGCCCCTTCCTCCATCTTTACAGCCCATCATTCCGACCTCTGCTTCTGTCATCATATCTCCTCTAACTCTTACCCTCCCACTTCCCTCTTATAAGGACCATTGTGATGACAGAACCCACCTGATAATCCAGGATAATCTTCTCATCTCAAAATTTTTCACTTAATTCCTTCTGCAAAGTCCCTTTTGCCCTAGAAGGGAGCATATAGCCACAGCTGCTGCAATTCAGGTGTGGACACCCTTGGCAGAGTTTATTCTGCCAGCCACAGCTGCATGACGAGATGCCACAGGAATTGGATCCTCCAACTTCAGTTCTGGCTGATGTCAGGTGCTGCTAGGGCTGTGGAGTGGAGTAGCCTCCAGCTGTGCAGGTGGGAGAGGCTGGGGAGCCCTTGAGAGAGCCAGGGATAGTTTATCGAGTCCATAGAAGGGTGTGTGCAGCCTGAAGTCCACAAATTCTACAGCTGGGTGTGGCCTTTCAACCAGGGATTGTGACCTGTTACAAGACAGTGAAATCCATGTAATGGGTCATGCCCAGTAATTTTCAAAACCAGATTAAAATAAGATTAAAAATGTTAGCATACATGGTCTGTTGTAAGGGTGTTTGTGAAACCTGTTCTACTTAAAACTCTTGGTGAATTGGAGAAAATGTGTAGGATCAAGTTCAACAGAGTCAGTGCCCGAGGGGCACACTGCCCTGCCTGGAATGTCAGGCCCACTGGGGACACTGTGATCACAAACAACACCTGCACAGGCCCAGAGGCAGGGAGCATCTGGTAGACCCCGTGCCATCAGGGTTCATGTGTCTCGAGAGCCTTGAGGAGATGTGGGCGGAAAAGCTGATGAGTTGAGATAGCTGTAGCCCAGATTCTCAGAGGTCCTCGGGCCACCCCCGTGTTTTGTCTTGTGTCCATGCAACAAGCCTAGGGTGTTGCTGCCCGACTATGGGTTGCACACTTGGGACCCTGCCCTCAGTGCGGTCTGCACGGCCCCTACCAGGCTCTCCCCACGCATTCTGCCACCTCGGGCTACCAGTGGTAACTTTGTGGCACTGTCCACGCGACCTTCTTTCTTCTGGGGGCGCCTTCCCCAGCTGTGGCGTTCACAGGAGCAGAACTTGCTGTAAACCTCATAGAGATTGTCTGGTCCTTAAGGTTTCCAGACCCTTCTTTCATTTAATTTGTTCATGGAGTCTCTTACTTCCTCAGCTGCTGATTTTTGGGAGCTGTGCTTAAAACAGGCAGTGCTAGGGAGACTGGATGGGGAAGGTGATTACTTACAGTAATGGATTTTCGTGTCCCATGAAGCGGCAAAGGTCTGGAATTGTCCAAGTAAAGGCAAACGTCCTTGGCCTGCATGCTGCTGTTAGGAGTGTAGCGTGCAATTAAGACTTACCCATGTGATCAGTTTAGTTAATTGTGCTTTTATTTTTACATTTTAGGAACCATCACTGTTCCTGGAACCTGACAGAAACCTTAGGGCATCTGTCATCACAGTCTCAGCCATTCAGGACATACTAGGAACTTCCAAGTAAGTGCAAGACCAAGGCACCAAAGGCTGCAACCTCTTGCTTGCGTGGCTGTCAGGCCTGCACACTGTGGGAAGGTGGCCCTGCTTGGTTCTGAGTTCCTGGGGTGTGTACAGGGTCTGCACACCCTTAGACAGAGGAGCCGGGCCCTCTCTGGGGTAACTCTGCTGACTGTTTCTTCTCTAGTCCACATTCTGTATGTTTGCACTCTACCCCTTCAGCATCTGAATGCCTGTCCCTCACTTCTAGAAGCCCTGAGAACCACTGTGAATTTTGGGTGATGCTGTGGTCTCCCTGGATGGGCTGCCCTGTCTTTGTCCTGTGGATGGGGTGGGACACCACTTCTGGGCTCCTGCGACCTCTATTTATGCTACCCTGTTCCTTGTAGGAGATGGTGACCAGTCACAGTTGAAATACGTGTGTGTTTGTGTGTGTGTGTGTGTGGCCTCTAAAACTGGAAGGTTTTTTTAAAAGTGCATTTAAAAGAATCCCATTGCCCAGCTGCTTCTGTGTTTCAACCCAGGCTGTCTACCTTCTCCTATACTTTTCTCATAAACCAGGGACAGAGGACAGAGCATTTTAAAGTGGTAACCTCTGGTAATAATAGCCCAAGGTGGTTACTGGTAAGAAGAGAAAGAACAAGCTAATCACCTCCTGGCTCACACCCATGGGGTGAGGGTGACAAGGTGGAAGACGAACAGTCCTGTGCGTGCCCTGCCATCCCATGTTGGTTGCTCCTGGTGGCCCGAGAAAGGCTGCCTCGTGTTTAGTGTTGACCTCAGATGAAGGCCAGGTGGAATAGAATGTGGTCTTTTCAAACGCATCAGAAACCCCGACCTGCTTTTCAGAAACACTTTCCCTTGATCTTGTATCGTGTCCCGTGGCTGCTATAACACGACCATCAACCCCATAACTTCAAACAACCACACTTACTCTCTGATGGTTCTGGGGGTCAGGAGTCTGGAGTGAGTGTTATGGGCTAAAATAAGATGTTGGGAGGGCCACTCCTTTTGGAGACGTCAGGGGATACTCGAATCTCCTTGATATTTTTTCAGCTTCAAGGGGCCACCTGCTTTGGTTGGTTTGGGGTCCCTTCCTCAAATCACTCCAGCTTCTGCCTCTGTTCCTCTATTGTCTTGTCCCCTTTTCTGACTCTGAGCCTCCTGCCTCCCTCTTATAAGGACCCCGTGATGACATTGGGCCCCTAAGTAATTCACGATCATTTCCATCTTGAGGTCCTTGACTTAATTCCATCTGCAAAGTTCCTTTTGCCATAGAAGGGAGCATAGCCACAGTCCTGGGATTAGGACTTGGATGCCTTAGGATCAGGGAGCATTACTCTGCTGACCACAATCTTGTCCAAACTGCCAAATGGTTTTCCCCAATGGCTGCACCGTCTTACATCCCCATCTTCAGAGCGTCAGGGCTTCTATTTATCCACATCCTTGCCAACACTTGTTTCTGTCTGTCTTTCTTATTCTAGCCGTCAGGGGTTGGGAGTGTGGTGTCTCACTGTGGTTTTTAATTTGTGTTTTCCTGCTGGCTAACATCACTCCTTTTTGCATGCTTGTTGACCTATTGTGTATCTTCTGTGGAGAAATGTCTATTCAGGTCATTTGCCCACTTTTTAACTGGGCTGTCTCTGTATTATTGAGTTGTTAGAGCCCCGCTTTTTTGGCATGGCACCATCCTGTAGAGAGCATGCTGTTCTTTGTGGACTGTTCTGTGAGTTCCCTCATGGGGAGCTCTCAATGGTCCTATGTCCCTTCCCTCATTTTTTTCAGTAAAACAGAAGGTTTGGCCCCTGGCTGGCATTCAGTCAGATTCCTTTTTTATTTCCTAAGTATGCACAAGAATGATTTTTATTTGCCATCCTTCAAAAAATGTGTCAAAATGTATGGAGTATTGGGATTATAGACCAGTTTAATTTTCTTCTTATATTTACCTACTAAAAAGCTCTATTTCAAAAGGCATGAATAAGAGAGAGAGAAAAAAAATCACACTCGATCGACTGTAGAGCTAAATGTAAAGGATAGTGGTTGGAATAGGATGTTTCTTGCCAATGTGCATATGCAGAGTGCTCTACCTGCTGTCTCATCATCTACTTTTCCTACCTCCTAAGATGGAAAACTCATCTCTGTGTCATAATTTTTGACATGTGAGAGAGTCTGTGTGGGCAGGCCCTGGGGCTGCCCCAGCTCTGCCCGGGACAGGCTGTTCTTGAGTAAGAGATGGGCATGCCCTGTCCCCTCCCACCAATGCTGCTGGGTTTGGGGTGGAAGGGTAGGAGGCAGCCTCTGCAAGAAGATGTAGCCCCATCCCCTGTAGGCTACTTGTGAGCCAGCCTGGGAGGAGAGGCAGCCAGCTGGCTACGACCAGCTGAGCCAAACACGAGAGCTGTTGGGTGCGGGTGGGTCCTGGCACCTGTTACTCACCAGGGTGAGAAGGGATGGGAGACTCAAGCTGTCTCAGCAGAGCCTGGCTGGGCATCTGGCCCTGCCATGTGGTCTGGGCATGTGACTTCTCCTCATGGACCCCATATCCTCCTCTTAGTGAACAGTGAGTGACTAGTGCACGTACTGTGTGGAGTGGATGAATTGCCCATGTGAAATGCATAGAACAGGACTGGGGGCCTTTGAAATGCTTATGTGTTTACCACCCCTGGATTTGGGTGTGGACTACAGCAGACTGAGGAACCAGCCTCTGGACTTTGGCTGGCCATTTAGGGCTTGGGACCAGGGGCTCAGACTGGGGCAATCATGTTCTGGCAGCAGGCCTCAGAGGATGGATTTGATGGTTCATGTGATATAGGTACACAGCGGAGACCCTGAGCCTCCCTAGTAGGTGTAGAAAATCTTGGGGGTTAATGTGGTGGGATGGATAGGAATGGGTGGCTAGGGTGGTGGGAGCATGAGGAAGGCCAGCTCTCTTACCTGTTTAACACTTCAGGGTCTCATCTGAGGCCCTGGCCTGGGAAGCTTCTCCTCCTTTCCTGCTCTCCTGTGGCCCCCTCCACAGCCATTAGCCCAGCTCAGGTCCACACTGATATTTACAATAGTACTGGGGTCAGGGTCTGTTCCCTTAGGACAGGCACACTCTCTTACCTGCCTCTGTGTAGTGGAGGCCCACAATGAGCCCTGCGTGGCTGTGTCTGGGCTGGATGAGAGAGGGCAGGTGGGCTGGGGGCTCGATAGGGATCCAGGCCCCAGGCCCTGGCTGCAGGTGGGTGGGCTGGTTGGGATGGTGTGGTGGCCAGTTCTAAGGTCTGGTCAGGGCTCTAGTGGAGGCAGCCTTCTGGGTGGGCAGCCTGGCTGAGGCTGGGGCCCTCTGGTACCTGCTGCTCCAGAAGGGTCTTTTTTTTTTTTTTTTTTTTTTTTTTTTTATAAGCCATGTTATCTTGGTGGATCCCTGGGCTCCTCTTGGTGGAGCCCAGAATGTCATGGGCACTCGTGATCTGCCATGTACACTTCAGCTTTGTGGTTGCCTCTTGAGGAGGAGCCTTTAGACTCACTGTAGACACAGGGCTGGCCATGTGGGTAACAGTGGGTCTCAGACTGGACGTAGCAGTGACCCCTGTGCATGTCAGGACCTTCCATGGCCCTCACTAGGAGTCAGGCTGCGACTGTGACCCTTAAGGAACCTTAGCTGCTGTCCCCCTGGCCTCAGCCCCATGTAATCCAGCCACTGGATGGGGTACCTGTGGGCCTGGGACTTCTAGATTCCTCCTGGGGAACTGACTGCCTCAGTGATAGTGATTCTTGGTTTTGTGCTGCCCTCTAGGGCCTACCACAGGGACCACCATTTGGGAGCCAGTGACTGCATCTTGGTGACATGGACCCCTACCTTTCTTTCTGGGACCAGCGAGCTTCCTGGCTTTCTCATTCCCCAGCTCACTTTGGGGTGGGAGGAGGTGGATTTGGTTAAATTGTCCTTCAAATTCTCAGATCTGCACTTGGGTTCTGACTTTTTCTAAATTCTGGAGGAAGTTTGGTTTTTAGCTTCCTGGTTCAATTTGGAGAATTTAATCAACCAATGGGGACACTTCCCAGAGTCTATCACTGAGCCCCTTTCTGCTCAGGGTGGGTCACTGACTGTCCCGCCGAGTTCTTTCAACTCCGGGGACATGCGGGGGACCTCTTCAGTTTATATTCTCCTTCCTGAGAAGAGCCCCATCCTCTCTGGGTACCGGCAGTGAATTTTACGATGTGTAGACCCAACTCCACCCACCTCTTATGTGCTGAAATGCTCAGGCTTGGTTGTACCCGGGGTGCCTTGTAGCATTTCTGATAACAGGGAACAGGCCATTCTGGGTGAGCCTTTTGCCCTTATGGTTCCAGATTCCCACGTTTATTGGGCCTGGGTTTCCTGACAGTAGCCAAGCCAGTGCTGAAAAACCCACACATGTGCTGCTTAGGGTGGGCATTGCCCAGAGTCAGGGTCTCCTGCTCACAGGTTCACACTTTGAAAGAAGACAGACTGACACACAACCTAACTCACTTTCTAAACTCACCATGGGCTGCTGTCTGTCTGTACAGACATCCAGCTCCGAAGGACACTCATTGGTTCAAGTCCCTGATAAGAAAAGCTTTTATTTCTGGGGGCCCCAGTTTAAAATCAGTGCTCTGGCTTCCAGGATTGCATTGGCTTTCAGAACTGGGACATCTCTGTTTTTAAATTCGTTGAAGTCATTTTGGTCTTTTGTGCTAGAGCAGAGCAAGGAAGTTGGCTCTTACTCCCCTTTCCACCCTGTGTGGCTCCCAGGGGCTACGGGTATTTTAGTGCAGTCTAAGGGACAAGAGCACCTACCGGTGGCGCCGCCACCATGCTCATGGTCTCTGTGTTCCCTCACAGGTGTGGCGGCATCTCAGCTGCAGCCATGGGGTCTGAGGATCACGGGGCCCAGAACCCGAGTTGTAAAATCATGACGTTTCGCCCAACCATGGAAGAATTTAAGGACTTCAACAAATACGTGGCGTACATCGAGTCCCAGGGAGCCCACCGGGCAGGCCTGGCCAAGGTGGGTGACATCCTGGTCCCAGTACAGCATGTCTGTGTGTGTTCATTTCCAGAGGTGGTGCACTGTTACTTACTCACTGAGCCACTCTGACTTCATGTATCGACTACACAACAGGGTTCTTTCCCCATGCCAGGCACTGTCCTAGGCATTAGAACCCACCAGTGACTTGTATGGCCCCTGTCCCTGCAGGAGCTGGCAGGCTGGGGTAGGGACACGGCTGTGCTAGGGCCAGCCCAGTGGGCAGTGGCCACCTAGGGCATCATGGCAGCAAGTCTCACCCTGCCTGTGGGAGAAGGGGGTCGAGAATCTGGGGAGGCTATGGGGCATTTGATGCTGAGAAAGGCTTAGGTTTTGCATTTATATTCCTAGTGAAACAAATTTTTTTGAGACCGTAATGCACGTAAGAGGCAAACAGTGGACATAAGAGGTAGAGAGTGACAAGTGAGTCTCCTCTCCCTCACATCTGTCTCCCAGCCCCTGTCCCTGGAAGCAACATGGATGCCATTGTCTTCTGTCTCCTTCCATGGTGCATCATATAAACACAAGGTCTGACAATTAAGCTCACAAACTTGCCACCGTGCGCTTACGTTGGCAGCACTGTGCAAACAACTCGATAAGTGTCATAACCTTGCTATATCTGTGTCTCACAGCTGTGTTCGTGGTGACATGTGGCAGTGTCTTGCTGAGTGGTGCTCATAATTGTTGTTACATGTTTTTGTGTGCTGTCGCAAGAATGTCGGAGCCTGAATTAGAGCAATGAACACACAAATTTCTTGTTAAAATTGGCAAAAGTGGAAGTGAAATCAGGGACATGTTAGTCCAAATTTATGGGGATGATGCCGTGAAGAAAATAACAGTGTACAGATGGATTAAACGTTTTTCTGAGGAGAGAGAAAGTGTCACTGATGAGGAGAGGTGAGAGCAACCAGTAACAAGCAGAACCGATGAAAACTTTGCAAAAATCCATCAAATTGTGTGTCAAAATTGTCGGCTGACTGTGAGAAGCGTAACAGACCAAGTAAACATCGATAGAGAAACAGTAAGAAATCTTAACTGAAAATCTTGGCATGAGAAAGGTGTGTGCAAAACTGGCCCCAAAGGAGCTCACTGATGAACAAAAGCAAAGGAGATTCAAAGTTTACCGTGAACTTTTGGATAAGAGGCGAGATGATGTTTTAGGCCATGTTATTACTGGTGATAAGTGCACCAATATGATCCTGAAACAAAGCATCAAAACGCACAATGAAAGTCAGCCCATTCATCACCACCAAAAAAGTTCCATCTATCCAAATCAAGAGTCAAAACACTGTTGCTAACCTTTTTTGATATCAGAGGGATTGTTCATTCTGAATTTGTATCAGCTGGACAAGCAGTCAACCAGGTTTACTATTTGGAAGTGCTTAAAAGGCTGTGTGGAAAAGGTAAATGAAAACAAGTGGAAGTTTTCACCAACAACTCATGGCTCTTGCATCATGACAAGGTACCAGCTTATGTGACAGAGTAAGCTGTGAGGGAGTTTTTAGCCAGTACACAAATAACTGTATTGGAACGCACCTGATCTGGCCCACAATGACTTTTTTCTTTACCAGAAGATAAAGGAAATATTGAAAGGAGGACATTTTGATGACATTCAGGACATCAAAGGTAATACAATGACAGCTCTGATGGCCATTCCAGAAAATGAGTTCTAAGATTGCTTTGAAGGGTGGACTAGGTGCTGGCATTGGTGCATAGCTTCCCAAGGGGAGTACTTTGAAGGTGACCGTAGTGATATTCAGCAGTGAGATATGTAGCACTTTTTCTAGGATGAGTTCACAAACTTAATCGTCAGACCTAATATGTGTGTATGTGCGTGTGAAGGCAGACAGACACACAAGCTTGCTCTGTGTTGCTTTTTAATATAAATGGCTGTTTTTCTTCATGTTCACATGAACCTGTGTATGTGGCATTACTCACCCAAAAATTGGGAAGATTTGTAACCTGATTATTTGGGGATTTAGTTACTTCCTGATAACTATCACTTTATCTAAGATTCCAGTAGTCTATTCTTTAAACCAGGAGATTGGTAAAACTTTTCTACAAAGAGCCAGATAGTAAATACTTTAAACTTTGCTGGCAGGACATTCTCTGTTCCCACCACTTAGCTTTGCTGCCTTAATGATCCTTAAACCAATAGGATGGCTGTATGCCAATACAACATTATATATGGATACTGAAATGTGAATTTCACAGAACTTTCACTTGTTCAGAAATAATGTTCTTCTTTTACAATTTTTCCTCAGTCATTTAAAAATGAAAACAAAACAACATTCTTAGCTTGAAGGCTATACAAAAGCAGGCAGCAGGTGGGATTTGTGCCAGGGGCTGCGGTTTGATCCCTAGCTCCGTTTTGGTTGTTTTTGTTACTAATATTGGTTCCTGTCCTGGCTACATTCATGCCTTCAATCTGAGCCTCAGGAGATAAAGAAAGCAGTACGCTTGCTACATTGTTTTTCTTCCCCCTTTCCTCTTGACTTTTGTTCACTGTACCATAGTATAGATGAAACAGGACATTTTTATCTAGTTTGGGAACCATGGCCACCATTGTCATTTTAGCTTCAGTTCTCCATTTTAAATGGTCTCAGCATTCACTTCCTGTACCTCACTTGGCTGAAGTTTGCTGTCTTATATGAGAAGGGCTCTGGAAACCCTGCACCTGGGGTTCTAGCAGATTCAGAAGCATCTGTTTAACGTTTTTTCTGCCCCGCTGACCCATTGATTGGCTGGTGTCAGTTGTCAGGTGACACTTTCCTACAGCCCCACCCATCACAAGTCCGAAATGGTAGGGAGATTCTGCAGTCTGCAGAGTCCTGGTGCCCATGGGAGTGGGGCATGGAGCCCTCCCTTTGTCTCCTGTCATTGACCTAGTTTCAGGTTACCCAGGACTCAGCCAGCCCATCAGCCTTTGGACTCACATCATCCTTTATGTCAGGAAACTTGTAACAAATTAATATCTCAGACTATTCTATCGGAAGCACCTTTGAATTCTACCCTGTCACTTCTCTGCCATTCTTTCACCTCCGTCATTTCTGTTGCCCTCTTGTGTATGTGATCCATGCCTTCACCTTCACACTCCCCCTTCCCCCTTCATCTTCTTCACGATCTCGGCATTTCTCCTTTAAGAACTAATGTCTCTGCTTTAGGTTTTTCATTCAGGTGGACCAACTTTTTACTAATTTAGATTGGCAAAATATTTGGATCAAGGGGAAACCATTTGGACCAAAAATTTTTTGTGAGGCAAATGTTTTCAGGAAAGATTTTCCCTCTGCCTTTAGTTTTGCAAGTTCTTTTTCTCTCTTAAGTGGTGTCCTACTTGCTGCATTTGCTCTGACTGATAGTTGCCTTTGGATGCCGGGGTTCTTTCTGAAACCAGCTAAAGTGGGGGCAGTCTGGCGAGGGCAGGCACAGGGTTCTATGTGATCAAGGGGTGGGGAGTGGCTCCCCCACATGTAGTTGCTGAGAGATCCTGGTGATGAGAGTTACTTTGACACACATGTGCACACACACGCCTTCTTCCATCTCTCAAGGACTGTGTGTGGTGCTTCTAGTCTCTCAGTGGCCTCCCTACCACTCTGTGGGGACAGGTAGATCCAGGGAAGCAGGCACTGCAGCCCTAGCTACCTCCCACTTCTTTCAAACAGGGGCCCTTGGCTCTCAGGGCTGCCAGTCTCTTTTGGAGAAGACATGGTGTCCCGCTGGCCTGAGCCAGCTCTACAGGCACAGGTGTCTCCCTCATCCTGGCCTTATCAGCTTTGACTGCCCTTCTTTTGTGTGTGTGTGTGTGTGTGCTTGTGTGTGTGCATGTGTATGTGTGTGCACATGCACTTATGTGTATGTGCAAGTGTACATGGACATGTGCATGTATGGTGGTAGGGGTTTCCTGTTTTATAAACACTGTATTTGGTTCCCTCTCAAAAGCCCTACAGGGCTCGGTAGAGCTGGACGGGATGTGTGCTCAGCAGGCACAGGTGGAGCCAGGACTGCAGCTGGAAACAGCTCTGCGTTTGCCCACTCTGGGCCTGTTGGGCAGCCTGTCATGTTCTTGGTCACTCTGCTTATGCTCTGGGGCCTGAACCCAGTGGGTCCTTGCCCACTGCAGACCAAGGCTAGGAGCGTCCTCAGGTCACTTGGAAAGTACTGGGGCAGGAGGAGCCAGGAGGGGACAAGCTGGGGCATGGGACAATGTGGGGTCCTGTGGGGAGGGCGGGGTCAAGGTGTTTTGGTATTCAACTGCATCCCTGAGGACAGTCTTGTAGTCAGGTAGTACCCTAGCTGCTCTCAGCTGCCAGGTCTGCCCCCTGCAGAGTGGCTTTGGGACCAGGTGGTTTAGTGGGGCAAAGACTGGTCCCTCACTTCTGCCCTCTTGTAGGGCTCCGTATATCCTCTGCTCCAGCTACCCAAACTCCCTAGCCTTGCTGTGGGACTCACACCTGTGCCGCCTGCTTGGTGTCACCTTGGTCACTTGGGATGTGTGGCCTCTTTGTTCCTCCTGACCTTGGCTGAACTTGCCCTCCAGGAACTTTGAGCAAGGGTCGGTCCCAGGCTGTACCAGGCCCTCTAGGCACCAAGTGGATCCAGTCAGGGTGCTTTAAGTTCTTTAGGTCAGGGGTTCCCAACCCCTGGGACATGGACTGGTACCAGTCCCTGGCCTGTTAGGAACTGGGCCACAGAGCAGGAGGAGGTGATCAGCAGGTTAGCAAGTAAAGCTTCATCTGTATTTACAGCCCCTCACCATCGCTCACATTACCACCTGAGCTTTGCCTCCTGTCAGATCAGCAGCGGCATTAGGTTCTCATAGGAGCACAAACCCTACTGTGAACTGTGCATGTGAGGGATCTAGGTTGCGCGCTCCTTATGAGAATCTAGTGCCTGATGATCTGAGGTGGAGCTGAGGCGGTGATGCTAGCGCTGGGGAGCAGCTGCAAATACAGATTAACATTAGCAGAGAGGTTTGACTGCACAGAGACCATAATCAATAGCTTGCAGACTCATATAAAAACCCTGTCAGTGAGTGGCAAGTGACAATTAAGCTGCATCTGGTGGCAGGCTTTATAGGGACAAATGAGTTGTATGATTAGTTCATTATATATTACAACATAATAATAATAATAGTAATAATAAAAAATAATAGAAATAAAGTGCGTAATAAATGTAATGCTCTTGCATCAACCTGAGACCAACCTCCTCACCCCCCAGGTCCATGGAAAAATTGTCTTACACGAAACCAGTCCCTGATGCCAAAAAGATTGGGGACCACTCCTTTAGGTGATGTCCTTCTTTGCCTGAAGATCCTCTGTTCAGATCTAATCTCACAGAACTGTGAGGGTGTTAGACTGCAATACATTACTAAGGGATTTTTCCAGAAGCTTTGGGTTCCAGACCAGCTAGAAGTAGCCCTCCTTTCATGAAACCTTTTCAGAACCTGCTTAGCATGTGTCCAGGAAAATTTGGTTCACACATGTGCAAACCAGGCATCACACATGTATCTGAAGGTCCTTCCCTGGTTTTCTGTTGTCTTAGCTTAGTTAGGGACAGTGTAAGTCAACGAAGTAGCCTCAGGCTCCTGTTTGGGAGGAGTGTGATTGGGGAGTGACACATTTTGTTAATTTTACCCCAGGCTGGGATTAAGGACGGACTTCTCTAATGGAATTGGAGTGGGTTTCCCTCTGGGAACACCTCTGGGCGGGTCTGGAGCCTGACCAGGGTGATGGCACGTTCCTACAGAAACACAGTCAGGTTTTCTGTAAAGAGAGGGCACTGCTCCTATAATTAAAAAGCAGCTGCATCACAGAAGAGTATCTCAGGTCCTGGAGGCATAGGCCCTTTCATTCATTCATTCAGTTTGCATTTCTAGCCTTGAATGTTTTAGTTTATCACCTGATTCTTCAGATTTCTCACTTGAAATCTGACCCCATCACCCTGTTGTCACATGGCCTTGTATCAGACACAGGCATACCAGGTACCTATTGTATTGTGGCTGTAGTTGACAGAAGGGAGAGTTGTCCCCAGAAAGAGCCTTCACTAAACAGTTGTGTCTTCTAGGAGGTAGCTTATCCCCATTTAACTCTAAATTAGGGTCCCAGCCTTGGCACTGGTGACATCCAGGCAAGGTCATTCTCTGCCCTGGGCACTGTGGGGAGTTGAGCAGCATACCAGGACCCCACCTACTTGATGCCAGGAACACTATAGCTGTCCCGAGATATTGCCTGGTGTCCGCTGGGGGGCAGGATCTCCCTTGGTGAGACCCATTGATTTCCTTTTATTGCTCTTGTTATTACTTAATTGTTCAGTAGACTCTCAGTTAACCAGGGATTGGTAGATGCTGGATAAATGTAAGTAGACTCTTTGTTAACCGGAACTCAAGCAACTGGCACTCTCAAGCAACCAGTTAATGGAGTCTGCTGTATTTGGTAAATAAAGGCATGTGTGCTAACAGGG
The DNA here is from genome assembly GCA_004026885.1 of Lyroderma lyra. Lineage (NCBI taxonomy): Eukaryota > Metazoa > Chordata > Mammalia > Chiroptera > Megadermatidae > Lyroderma > Lyroderma lyra. The sequence goes on along the minus strand of PVJL010000192.1, from coordinate 500,635 downwards.
GAGTCAGAACCTATCGGTTGTTAACAGGCAACTGGAGAGTAAGTGTTCTTGTTGCCGAGAGAAACATTTTCTTCCACCAATGTGATAGACGCCATAGTGGGATCCTTGGGGATGGTAAATGGATTTCAGCCCTTCTGGAAGCTGTCAGGAAGCTGGGGCATCGGAGTGGTGTTCTTCCCTCATTGGCCCTGTGTAGAGTGAGGGTTTAGGCCCCCCTCATCCCCCCCCCCCCCGATTTCATGGCTGATGCTTTGAAAACATGTTGGGTTAGTTCCTTTTGCTAAAGCTGTTGGGTGACCTGCAAAGCACCATGGAAGGAGACTTGAAGCTCACAAACACCCACCCAGGACTGGGAGAGACCAGCCTCTCAGTTGGCCGTAGAAGTGTGCCTGGCATCCAGGAGGCCTGCAGCCCAGTGAGAGATTGCCCCCAACTAGGAGGGTGAAGGGCCAGAGTGGATTCCTGAGCCCAAGCCCAGCGTGGTGGCTTCTCAGGGTGTACCCAGACCCAGTGCCCCGTGACACCCAGCTCTTCCTGTCAGCCCTTAGTGTCCATTGATGGAGAGGGATAGGGAAAGCAGGGGAGGGGCAAGAGAGCTGTCACCTCTTGGGAAGGTCAAGTCATGGTGGCCTCCTGCTAGATCTGCCGTTTTCTCAAAGGTGACCTTCTCAGGTCTCCTCCCACTTGGAATTGTCACCTTCCTTGAGCCTCCTGCCTCTGACTTAGTCCTTTAAACTGGTTACCTTCCCACTGAGTTACCTTATCTCTTACCATTACTTGTCATCTTGTTTTCCAAAGTCTCCCCAGCACCTAGAGCTGGGATTACCCCCCAGTAGGTGTCAGTGAAGCAGGTTCTTAGAGTGAGTGTCCAGCTGCAGTCCTCCTGTTCTAAGCTAAAGGGTGGGGTTTGCTCTCATGACAAAGCAAACACATTTTGTTTGTTTGTTTTTGTTTTTTGGGGGTAGCTCCCTGGCTGGGAATTGAACCCAGGCCATGGCATTGCGAGTGCAGAAGCGTAAACACGTTTTGTTTTAAAAGACCTTCAGTTGCAGTGTGAAAGGTGGGCACAGCTCTGCCCTGTCCGGGATTGCTCACATTGCTGGCACCAATCTGCCGGGGGTTTGATAAAGGTACAGATGGTTCCTGGTGCTCCCATGTGCTTCCTGGGGAGTGACTGCTGGTCTCTGAGGAGTGGGTAGCATGTCCTCCCCCTGGTTGCCATGCCTGTCTGGAGGCATCACTGACGTCATCGATGTCCTCTCGGTCTTGCAGATCATCCCCCCAAAGGAGTGGAAGCCACGTCAGACGTACGACGACATCGATGACGTGGTGATCCCGGCCCCCATCCAGCAGGTGGTGACAGGCCAGTCAGGCTTGTTCACGCAGTACAACATCCAGAAGAAGGCCATGACGGTTGGGGAGTACCGCCGCCTGGCCAACAGCGAGAAGTATGTGGCCGGGACCTGGTGTAGGGTGGGACTCCAGAACCCTAGCTCTGAGATAGAGCCATGCCTTGAAGCTCTCTGCACCCCTTAAATTGGAGCCTTTAGTGGCCCCCCCGTCTGTGAAGCTCAGTCCACCAGGGGCCCTGAGGGTACAGAGGTGGTGGAGTACATGCAGTGTCCTGAAGAGTGCACGTGGCTTGTTCTGGGTACACTGGGTGGGTCTTGGCAGCTCTGTGCTCAGAGTCCCTGAGTTAAAAGAGGGCAAAATCCAGACCTGGGGCCACACTGTCCACGTATGCTTGAGGGTAGCTGAGGGCAGCCCCCTCGGGACTTGTCCTGTCCCTTGTCTCTGGAGTGTGTCCCCTGTACCTTCTCATGATGTCTCAGTTTTGATGGTGCCTCCTCAGAGAAGGACTTTGTGACATACATTGCTGTGTGCCACTTCCTGGTTTAACATGACTCACACAAGGCACACTCACACATACTCCCGTGCGCTCACGGGTGGACTCGGCATTCACGGCTCACACTCCCTCCCGTGCGCTCACGGGTGTACTCGGCGCTCACGGCTCACACTCCCTCCCGTGCGCTCACGGGTGGACTCGGCATTCACGGCTCACACTCCCATGTGCTCATGGGTGTACTCCTGGGCATTCATGGGCACTCATTTACACACACACTCATGGGTAGGCACTACTGCTTTTTCTCCTCCATGTTCTCTGTTATTCTAGCCTCCTCACTCTCTGAACTCATTTGTACATTTTCAGCCATCTGTTTGCTCTCAAACGTAAGGGTCCTGTGAGGGCCGGTTGTTGTCGGCCCACTTTCATGCTGTCTCCAGCACCCAGGACAGTCCCTGGACCATCATTGGTGCTGAGTGGTGAGATAATAAGAACCCTCAGAGCTTGCACCCCTCCACCTGTTCCTGCTGTCCCTGGTGTACATTGTGACTTGGGTGCCCAGGGCCTGGCTAGCTGACGAGATGGAACAAGTGGGCATTATTCTGGACAGGGTCACCTGCCCATCCAGTACACATTCACTCTTGGAAGAAATGTTCTCCCAGCAGCAACTGGATGACATTTGTGTTCCAGGGGCTGTGACCTGTGGTAGGGGCAGTGGCTCGACTAAGCAGAGCCCCTTCCTCAGTGTATGCAGCAGGTACTCTGGGGCCTGGCTCAGCTGGGAACATCAGGCACAGGCTCGGAGCCCTGAGGCCCATTTTCCATGTGCTGCTTGCTCACAGGTACTGCACTCCACGGCACCAGGACTTTGATGACCTAGAACGCAAGTACTGGAAGAATCTTACCTTTGTCTCTCCCATCTACGGGGCTGACATCAGTGGCTCCTTGTATGATGATGTAAGTACGTGGGGTTCCTCAACATCTGAGGCCAAGAAGTTCTGGGGAAAACGGGGAACTCAATTTCCTGGCAAATGGCAGAGGGAAAGGAGTGTGAATGGGACTGTGTCTTGAAGATGAAAGTTGAAATGACACAGATGCTTAGCTGGGCTTTCTGTTCAGGCTCCAGTTATAACTATGTGCATGTCTTAGAATGACTGTAAAAGGGACCCCATGGGTTTTCTAACTTGCAAAATCTTTCTTCCTGAGTGGTAGAGACCCTCCTGCCCTGATCTGCAACCCTCAGAAAGCTGGAGCCTCGAGTTCTTAGCCAGCCAGGCTGCTACTGGGTTTACCCATGTCTGGTCTCTGTGCTGGGTCACCTGGGTAATGGAGGGCCTGTCCAAGGATACACACCAGATGCTGGTGGTGGTGACACAGAAGCCCAGGGAGGTGCTGGTGTCAAGCAGAGGGAAGTTTGAATGGGACCTGTATTTTTTAGGGGACAGTTTATTAATATTTATGGGACCTCAGATAACCCTGGGATGGATCTCCTAGGGTTAATTCCAGAGTTACTGAACCTAGCTCTCTTCTTGGCATGTTCTGTACAGGGTACCCTAGGCTAAAATCCAGCCCTCTCCACTCCCCAGGGTGGTCCCTTCTGTCCCCATCTGTGCCCCCCTCCCCACATTTATGATCACTCCGAAGGTGATCTCTTGCTGGGACGCTCTTGTTCTGTTCACTCAACCTGTGCTCCCTGTGAGAGTATCTGATGGATACCACCAAAGTCCTGGTCTTGGGTAGGGCTGGAGTGGACAGGGAATATTGACCCCTCCTGGGAAGAGTGGGGACCTTCTTGGATACCCAGAGAGGATCCCATTAGAACAGGTTGGGGCGTCTGACCCAAAAGGTGTCAGAAAAATGGTACTACCGCATGGGTTCCCATGTGAAATCATTGGCCAGCATTTCAGTTTGCCTGGAGTGGCCGGACCATTTTGCATTCCCACTAGCAATGGGTGACAATTTCTGTGGTTCCACATCTTCACCAGCATTTGGTGTTGTCAGAATTCTTGGTTTTGGCCATTCTGATAGGTGTGTAGTGGTACCTCATTGTGGTTTTGATATGCATTTCCCTGATGATGTATGATCTGGAGTATCTTTTCATGTGCTTATTTGCCATTAGTGTATCTTCCTTGGTGAGGTGTCTCTTTGGGTCTTTGGCCAATTTTTAAAGTGGGTCCTTTGTTTTCTTATTGTTGAGTCTGAAGAGTTCTTTATACAATTAGATAACTATCCTTTATCAGATGTGTCTTTAGCAAATATTTTCTCCTACTCTGTGACTTGTCTTATCATTTTCTTGAGGACCCTGCATTATTGTTTTCAACAAAAATTAAAAAATTAGAGCCTCGTCCAGTGAGAACCTCTGTGCTTTCAGGTGCTGCCTGCAGTCAGTTGTTCAGGTGCTGCCTGCAGTCAGTTGTAGTGATGGCCCCGCTAAGGACTCTGCTGCCCAGAGCAAGCTTAATGAGGCCAATGCCAAGATCAGTGAGCAACATCTGCCATAGGTTTTGGAAGACTGTTCAGGGCTTTAGTGCCCTGTTTGCTGTGCTTGACTGAGTACGAGTCTTCTTTTACAGAGGGAGAAACTGAGACCCAGAGCAGAGCAACAACTTGCCCTGGTCACGGGATGAGCTATCACCTGGCTTAGACTAAATCTGGGGTCCCCTGCTTGTCATCACACTGTGGGCATGTGGGCTGGAAAGTGAAGCGACTTGGACAGGGTTTTAGGGAAATTACCTTCTTTTTCCTGTGCCCTGACCTTGGGCAGATTGTATTTAAGGCCACCTTGGGCTTTCCATCCTTGTACTGAGGAGTCTGATTGCTGCTCCTACCCCATGTGCCGGGCTCCTACCAGAGCTCACCATGCAAAGGCCCTGCCACGTCAGGGGCCTACGGTGGGATCGAAGTGGGTGGTACAGGGTGGATTGGAACGGGAAGGGTGCTGGTGTTTACCCAGCATCTCCCTCCGCAGAGTGGAAGCTGATTGAAGTGTCCTTTATGAGCGCTTACGACAGGGTGCTGTTTGCTTGCTTGCGGCTTCGGGATAGATGAGGCTTTTTGCCTAGTTCTGAGAGTGGTCCCCGTCTCCTCTGTGGGGGCACTGGAAGGGCCGTCTGGCACCTTCACCGGGCTAGCCCCACTTGGCACTTGTCTTCCTTCTTCCATGTCATTGACTGTGGGGCACATTAATTAGTCATGACCAATGGCCTGGCATGGGTGGTAGGCATCTGCAGGGTGTGAGCAGTGAGATTTTGGATCCTAGGATGGGCAAGGCTCCGAAGTGGCAGGTTTGGTGCTGACAGCTGGCTCTGGGGACTCATGAGAGTCTCACTGCAGCTCGGGGCTCAGAGGGAACAATTCTCTGTTCTCTCACCAATGTTTGGAGGCCCTGGTGGCCCAGGATGGTCAGCCCACTGACCATGTGCTTACTGCCCCACAGGATGTGGCTCAGTGGAACATTGGGAACCTACGGACCATCTTGGACATGGTGGAACGTGAGTGTGGCACCATCATTGAAGGTGTCAACACCCCTTACCTGTACTTCGGCATGTGGAAGACCACCTTTGCCTGGCACACAGAAGACATGGACCTGTACAGCATCAACTACCTGCACTTTGGGGAGCCCAAGTCATGGTGAGCACCCGGCCAGCAGCTGGACCTGCTTCAGAGGGAGGAGGGGCAGGACCAAGGGCATGGTGCAGGGATGGTGGATCAGCTCCTCTAGGGGAAGATGAAGGTGGGGATGCCTTCTGGGCAGTTCCCTGTGGTCAGGGTTGTCAGGTAGGCCAAGGTTGGGGCCAAGGTCTGGACTCTGGCAGCTTGAGATCTGCTGGCCCTGCCTCCAGTGGCTTTGGGTAGCCATGGTTTACCCACCAGGTTTGAGGATGAGGGATGCATACCCTCTAGAAATTAGCTTCCTGGTGCCTGGAGCTTGTGGTTTGGACCCAGAGAGCCTCACACTGAGTGGTGGCTGGTGCTGGGCTCTCTCAGAGCCTCCCAGGGCTGCATCAGGCACGCTTGCCTGTTGTATGTGGGGCTATTTCTGGAACGTGGGCCTGGGGACTGGGTGGCCTTGAGGACTGAGCCTCCCCTTGCCTCCCTTTTGGCCTCTGGGGTTGGGGATGGAATTAGCAGTAGGGACCTGCTGCCTGGGGCTCCCCTGCTGGTTTACAGGTGCTGGCCCAAAGGTGACTCTTCGAGTGCTGGGCCCTGCAGGCTGGGTCGGACGTCCAGTGTGTTCTGGAATCTCAGCTGAGTACTCAACCTCACATCCAGCCTCTGCTGACAGGTCAGGCAGCAGCTGCCTTCTGTTTGTTCGCTGTTTGTTTCCAGCAGAGACTTCTGAGCTGGGGGCTTTGCATCTCCCTGCCTCTCCCCAGCTGTCTTAGAAGTTTCTGTTGTCACAATAATCATCCCAGCTCAGAGGGATGGGAGGGGAAGGAGGAGGCCTGGGAGCAGATAATGGCACTCAGGCCCTCAGCCAAGTGAACCTGGGGCAGTGGGAGGCAGGAGGACACAGCATAACTGGGATCCAAGCAGATCCCGGCCAAGGCCCCCCTTAATGTTGATGTTTCAGCTGAGAGCTGATCCCCAAGTGGCTGAACCTGTGTCCACAGGCATTGAGTGAAGGACACTTCAATCCCTCTAAGTCTCTGGGACCTTGTGGAGCCCTTTGCTGATGGGAGCAGGAGCAATTGCTCAGACCAGAGGGTCTAGAGCCAGGAGGAGCTGCAGGTGGGAAGCCAGGCCTCCTTGTCCTGCCCTTGGCCATGTGCCATGCTTGCCTCACCTCTGATGTGGACAGAGCAGTTCCTGCTCAGGCAGGAAAGGAAGGATGGGAAAGCACTGGGGACAGATGTGGTGAAGGCATTTGTATGAGTGTCCCAGCACTACTGTAACAAATGACTACAAGCTTTGTGGCTTAACACATGTATTTATTTTCTCATGTTCTGGAGGTCAGAAGTCTGACTCGGGTCTCGGGGCTACAGTCCAGGTGTGGGCAGGGCTGGTCCTTCTGGAGGCCCCAGGGAGAACCTTTTCTGGCCTTTTCTAGCTTCTTGAGGTGCCATGTCCCTGGCTTGTGGCTCCTCCATCACCACAGCCAGCAGTGCCGCCTCTTCCATCTCTGTGACTCTGAGCCTCCTGCCTCCCTCATAAGGACCCTGAGTAATCCAGGATCATCCTCATCTCAGGGGCCTTAACTTCATCTCATCTTGTCCCTTTGCCATATGAGGTTCCATGTCCACAAGTCTTGGGACTGGGACTGATATGTCCTGGGGCCTTTTTCCTTCTGGCCCTAGGCCCTCTGGCCTTTGTCCATTTTTGGAGATCCTGTTACAATTCCATGAGCTTCTTGTATTTAGTCCACTTCTTTCCTTCGATGGCATTCTGCGGCTTTGCATCAGCCCTTGATTATTGAAACCACCCCATCCCCTCCCCGCCTTCTCTCCATGGTAAGTCTGGGCTATAACGTCTTGGAGGCTCCAGTCTAGGCCTGGCAGAGAGTGGGGTATGCTCTGCCCCAGGTCCACACCTGCAGGCAGGAGGGTGGGGCGTGGGAGTGCAGCTTGTGTGGTGAGTGGCTCCGCCTCTCCCAGCAGTTGGCATGCTCCCCACAGGCCGTGCAGCTGACTACCCAGGAGCAGCCTTCTGACTCTGTGTGCAGACCCACAGGCTGGGTTGTGAGTGTTTGTGTGTGAGTGTGAGAGTATGTCTGAGTTGTCTATGTGTGTGAGAATGTATGGGAATGAGTGATATGTGTCAGTGTCTGAGTGTATGTATGGAGTGTATGGTTTGTGTATATGTGAATGTGTGAGTGTATACGGTAGTCTGTGTGAGTGTGTATGTCAGTGTGTATGTGTGAGTGTGTGTGTATTGCTAGACCCTGGACTGGACTGTGCCTTGTGGTGTGGGCTGGTGATGTGGCTGGTGATGTGGCTGGATCTTGGAGTGCCTGTCCTCTGCTACTACGACCCAGTCCAGCTGGATGCAGCTCCCTTGAGGGCCACTAGGTGGCAGCCCTGCCCTTCCCCACAAGCTGTCAGCTGCCTGCACCGCGGCGGAAATTCCCACCTGCCAGTGCTCATCCCAGGGTCCCTTGGGAGCCACAGCTGGAGGAGAGCAGGGACTCTGCTAGATGGGTGACAGGCTGTGGGAATTCTGCCTCTGCTCCGCTCAGCCAGGAGAGATGCCCACATTTTGGTTGGGGTCTGCCAGCCAGAAGGACCATAAGAGGAAAAACTTTACCTTTTCCTTTAAAAAATTAAAAAAATAAGCCAGTGCTGAGTCCTGGCCCATGCTGCTGGAAGGTGGGTTGAACTCTGAGAGGTGGCCCTGGGGGTGAAGTGTGTTCTGGGGGCATGCGGCCCAGCAATGGGCAGTGAGGGTGCCTAGGGAAGGTGCTAGTCTTGGGGAGGTTGGTACAGGAAGGGGCTTTGGGTAGCCAGTGACAAAGCCTTCCAGTCAAGGGAGGGTGGGGGCCTCAAGGGAAGGCGTGAGAACGCAATAGAGGTTTCTGAGAGCAGTTCATGGGAGGGGCCCCTGGGAATGTGAGGGGAAACAGCCCCGCCCTAGGTGATGGGATAGGACTGACACCTGGCTCTGCATGCTCACCTCCTGTCACTGGCACTAGTGCTTTCCAGGCTGCAGCCCCTGAGGACAGCTCCCTGCTGTCCCACGCTATGCCCTCCCTGGTTTGCTTAGGATGCCTCTGGTATCCACCCACTACTCCAACTCCACACTTCTCCCCAACCTGATTCCCGAGAAAACTGGGGAAGCAGTGAACAGGGCCGGTGTTGAACACAGCATCTGTCCTCTGAGGGAAGAAATGTTCTGGAAGGCACCTTGACCTTGGTCTTAGTTTCTTATGCTAAAGGCGGGTGGGATTGCACATGCGAGTCTCTCATGCTGACCAACGTGGCCAGTGCAAAGAGGCTTCTCAAAGTGTAACTGTGTAGGACCCAGCTGCAGAACCCCTGCTTTCCTCCCTTGCCAAGCTCCCTCCTCCCAGCCTGGCCAGCTCAGCTCTGTCATCGTGCAGGGTACCCTTCCCACTCTCTCCACCGACCCAGGTGGGGATGTTGGCATCAGTGCCTCCCCGTCAGACCATGGGTTCCACGAGGGCAGGGCCCTTGGTCTCCTATATGTCCCCAGCTGCCAGCAGGGTCCTTGTATGGAGAGGGGCTTGATGACTGTCAGACCTGGATGCTGGGACCACAGTGACCCCTCAGCCTCTTGAAGCCACAGTGTACTGAGGTTTCCATCAGGTGGAGCTGGCACCATCCCCATGGGAACTGGTTTTTTTCACTGCGCTCTTGTCACAGGGGCGACAGGGACACCAGCCTCGGGGGCAAGTGTGGTACCCCTCTCATTTCTTGGCTGGGGGCTTAGGGAGCCACTCCGCAACGTCTTGGGAAGCTGGTGCTCTGCTCCCAACCCTCCCCTGGGCCCTTGGGCGGAAGGAGTTCTCTGACAGATTGCACTCACACGTCTGTCTCCCTAATTATACTGTTCCTCTTGCGTCTGCAGTGGCTTAATTGCAACCATTTTGGAGTATTTCGGTAGCACTTTTTTTAAAGTGTTGACATCCTCAGGTTTACAACGTTTTATGAAGTCTTTCTGGGTCTGTTGCTACTTTGGTAGTGTGATTTGTGTGTCAAAGTGACGTGAACAGCCTGGTGTCGATAAAAGCATGGAATTTGCTTCGAAAGGCCAGCATTATGTGGTGCTGTCAGGCAGTGAGGCTAAGAATATCTGAAGCATTTGAGTGCTTCAAAAATCCCTTTTGAGATGGGGATTTAAAATAAACACAGCACTTGTACTTGCCCCTGACCAGCCTTCCTGCTGCCCAGGTGGTTAGTGAGGCCAGGAGGATGGGTGGGTGTGGGGATCAGGAGAAGGTCTGTACCTGGGTGGTGGGGCAGCCCAGGGCAGGGGGCGGGGGGGGGGGTGGCGCTCAGTGTCCAGAGGCCATGCCCCATAGAACCTGCCGCCCTAGGCCAGATGCCTAGCCTAGAGCCTGTGGGTGGTGCTGGTTTAGCCAGAGATGATATCCCCACAGTCTGTCTCAGGGCCATTCTGCCCAATGGCCTTCCATTGGCTATCTGCCACTTGGTTTGGCCCCTGTATGTCCCAGGCCTTGTCAGCTCACAGGCCCATTTCCAGAAATGTCAACTCTGTGTGTGACACACCCACCTCATGTTGTTGCACACTGTTTATCAGATATAGCACTAAACAGTGTTTCTAGCAGTATTGCCGTATGCAGCACCTGCCATCTCCTGTTCTCTCTCTTGCTTCCCCATGTCCCCAGGAAATAGTACTGGGCTCTGGTCAGCCCTAGTTTGTCCAGGCACTTCTGAACCATCTAGGGTGTGCTGTACACCCTGAATAAGAGCAGAGTGCATGCTACCCTCTGCAGGGTACCCTTGTGCACACAGCTAGTGTAAAAAGGGGTCAGTCCCCTGATCCCTCTATGGTTCAGACCTGCCCCTCAGGGTGGGGCAAGGTGCCCTGTGGCATGCATGTGAGGCGAGGATTGGCAAAGGTTTTGGGGTACCCTTCTGCTCCCAACCCACAGTGCAGGCTTGGGGGGATGACAGCCTACAAGGATAGAGCCAGCTAGGGTGGGCTGGCATGTAGGAGGTGAGGATCATTGTGAAGAGCACAGGCTGGTGGCTTCCATGGTGGCAGTGGCAGGCAGAAGGGATGGTTATCCAGGAGCTGCACATTGGGCATCGGGGCCTCCCATGGGCTGCTAAGCTGTGATAGCTGGGATGCAGGCAGGGTTGTCTAGTCGTGTTTTTTTCTTTTTATATTTTAAATGCTGTGAATGAGAGGGAGCCCCTCCAGAGCGACTGAGGCCAGAGCAGATGTATTTTAGCTGAAGGAACATCAACAAGCGCTGAGTGGGTCACTCCCCTACCCCTTCTCTTGCTCCCAAATTCTCTCTAGTTTTACTTGCTTTTGGAGGAGGTGAAGATGCGTGTTTCCTTTCAGAAAGGAGTGTGCCCCAGCGGAGGATGCTCCCCTGGGGTGGGGAGTGGGGAATGGTGTTCAGGACCAGGACCTTGCCTTCAGGCCTCAGGCTGCAACATCTGTCTCTGGCTTCCTCAGCCACTCCGGCCCTCCTGCTATGATTTGCCTGCTGTACAGTCTTCCAAATCTCTGGTGTCAGCATCCCTGAGTGGGGAGTAGGGGAGAGGATCAGATTGTGCTCCCATAAAGAGTGTAGAGCCCCCATTTGCTTGTGAAGGGTCCTGGTATGTGATGAGTGGATCCTTCTGTGCAGGACTAGGGGAGGGGATGCTGGTCAGAGAGCCTGGGAGCCCGAGAGATGGTCTCCAGCTCCCCCGCTTCCCTGACCTTTCAAAAGTCTGATTGAGGCTCCCAGGGGCACAGAGAATTTTTCCTTTTGATTCAATTGCACCTAGAGTTTTTCTTTGACATTTTGCTCAGGGGAGTTTCACAGGAGAGGAAATGGGTAGCCTTTCTTTTGCTGCCAGGAAACTTGACTCCCATGGGCACAGCTGTCTCTGACTGAACTTGGTACTTTGGAGGTGTGTATATGCACACGAGTGTATGTGTGAGTGTGTGTATGTGCATGTGTGTGTACACCAAGCTCATGTGTGCATGTGTGCTTGTGCATGCATGCCTGAGTGTGTGTGCACATGTGCATTTGAGGACAAGTGCTCCCTGCCTTGAGACACAAGGAGGAAGCATGAGTGCATTGGCTGGCTCCCATGTGACCTGCTCTCTGACTGCAGCCTTGGTGAGAAGCTGGATGCCCTGGGCCCAGGATTGATGGAACTGTTGCCCAGGGAGGAAGAGCAAGATTCTTTGGGGGAAGGGGGACTTCTGGGCTGCTCCCTTGCCCCTTGGCTGCCTGCCTCTGTGGCCCCTAGAGACCTCACTGCAGGTCCACCCAAAGCAGCATCAGTCTACTTTGCAGCTGTACCCTCTGCAACATTGATTAATCCCTCCCAGTGAACCACCCTCCCTCATTCCTGGCTATCCAAAGCCGACTGACTTCCCAGGTGTGGCTATAGGTGGCGCTGCTGGACCACAGTGCTGGCCCAGGCCTCGGACAGTTCCTTTGCGTAGTCTCCAGGAACTGGGACTAGGAAGTCTGGAGTGGATGATAGAGCCATGGGAAACAGCTCCAGGATGCAGCCTGGAATGCCTGTGGAGAGCCCGGGCTCCTGGAGAAGGCCTGATTTGGGTCTGTGTTGGCTTTGTGCAACTTCATGGCCTCTGAGAGTCCAGGACAGTGGGTACCAGGACGTACCTATTCCCTGGCTCAGGCAGGACCCCTCCTTCAGCAACTAGGGTAACTGTTCCCAGTTGCCTCACTCTAGAGGCCCTATGGCTCAGGGAGGACTCTGCACCAAGGTTGGTAGGGCCTGACAGCTTCACAGATTGGTTTTAATAACTCAGCTTCCCAACGCCATGCCTTGTCACTGATACAAGATGTGAGAGTGAGATATATATGCCTTCTCCTCCCCTCTCTCACCCTGGAGTGGCCTACCCCCCATTTGAGTGTCCAGGGACAGAGATGGTGCAGCTGTGGCACCTGGGGAGGGCAGAAGGAAAAGACCAGGATGACGGAAGGCTACCTGATTTGTACCTTGTTAATATGCTGGGGAAACTGCCACACTCCTCTTTACTCAGCAACAGGTCCTGAGATAAAGTGACAGAAATATAGCAACAAAGAGAGTGTTTTAGAGCATAAAACTCTTCCTGAGAGCAGATTGCCACGGAGCAGAGAGGTGTCAGGACCCCTGTTGATTAAAAGATAATAAATAAGGTGGCATGGCAAATCACTCAGTATCTTAGTCAGCTTGTGGGGGGCTGGGGTCCTGCTTTCCCAAGCCCAGTGATTGCTCTGACAGGGTGCTTACATCAGAGTGGCCGGCCTTGCAGCCTTTACCAGAGTCTGTCCTCGGCCCACGTCACCTTGCCTGAAACAGGTCATCAGGGAATTTCCCTGTCTGCAGAAGGAACCTCCTTCTGTGAGAAGATGGTGATTGTCCCAAATATGGCCCCAGTGGCAGCGGGCAGGACCACCCAAGGCCCATCTTCCCAGCCCATTGGTTGTGGCTTGAGTCTCTGCTGTGGGTTGCTGGGCTCGTGTGTGAAGCTGCGGGGAGGCAGGAAGTACCTTCTTGGTCATCTTTCCAGAGTCTCCTCTTTTGACAGTGACCATGGCCACAGTATCAGAGCTGGTTGTCCTTTACTCCACTTGTGCCTGACCCGCATGCCCACTGCCTCCTTCCAAGGCATCTACGTATGTGTTAGGGTGACCAGCACAACTTTCCTGGCTTCAGAACTGAAAGTTCCACCTGCATCCTGAAACTCTGTCAGAGCCAGACCATTGTGCTAGGTGGCCCTGGAGTGTGTGAATAGGCGAGTGTGTATGAGTGTGCACTCATTGCTTGAGTGTGTGCATGTATGTGTGTGTTTGCTGACCTACCCACGTAGCTGCCAAGAACCCAGGCCAGGGCTTCCCTTTCTAGTTGGGTGTTGCATCTGTGTGCCCTGACGCTTGGGATCAGGATGCTGACACAGGAATAGGGTAAGTGGTCTAATGCAGCCACCAGGAGGGCCTGTGCATGCAGAAGCTTATGGGAGAGAGACAGCTGTGTCACCCTATCCCAGGTCCCCTCCTGGCCCTCTTTATCCAGCCCTCAACCTCACTTTTGTCAGAACCACACTGTCATCCCTGATGCCACCAGCCGCCAGCCTTCTACTTGCCAGGACTGTGCAGTAAATATGAAATTGAAAGCTGGTTTTGACATTTGAAAAATGAACTTCTGATGCTGGAGAGGTCTTTGAGTCTCAAACTGGGCCATCAAGTGCCTTAGGACCATGAGACTAGGATTGTGTCATTAATCACCATGGTGGGTATGGCAACGGGCTGTTTCAGAGAATTTTGTGTAGCATGGCACCACTTGGTTTTGAACCAGATCCTCCCATTCACCCGATTTACTTCTCACCAGCCTTTCCTGCACTGAAGTCTGTCAAGCCTGGTGCTGCCTAGCCAAGCCTGGCTCTGGATCACATGAGAACACTTGCCCTGTGCCACTCTGGTGGAGCAGAGCACCCAGGAATTCCAGTGTGTTTAGGGACACTCACCCAGGACTCCCACTCTTTGGCACAAACTGTCCCTGTGGGCTGGCTTCTTGCATGTCGCAGTGCACTGGTGGGGACAGACGTCATTGGTATTTGTTCAGGAAATGCAAAGTGATTTTAGCATTCTGCTCAGCAGAGGAAGGTCAGCCTTCTGCTAAGGAAAAAAATTTCGCTATGTGCTCTCCTCTAGAGCCAGTGAGACGAGTGTGGGGGTATGCTTCTGGTATCTGGACCAGCTGTTGCCATGCGGTGAGCCTGGACACCTGGTTGTCACTGCTGCTGAAGGAATTTGGAAATTGGCTTCTTGTTCAGAGTGGGAGAGCCCAGGACAGACTGGGGCCAGGAGTGCCCGATGCAAATGACCAACTATGAGGCTGTTTCCTTATTTCTTAGATGTTCGTCACAGGCTTGTCTGTTTTGCCACTGTTTTTTATTTTTTTCTCTTTTATTTATTTTTTTCTCTCTCCTTTAAAGACTTTATTTTTTAGAACCATTTTAGATGTACAGAAAAGCTGAGAATGGTAGTACAGACACTTCCTAAATGCCCCACACCTGGTTTCCTTATGACCTTACATTAGCCTGGTGCATTTGTCACAGTTAATGAACTCCTACTGATACATTCTCACTAACTGCAGTCCATACTATATTCAGATTTCCTCCATTTACCCGAATGTCCTTTCTCTGCCCCAGGACCCCATCCAGAATTCTCCATGACATTCAGTCATCACATCTCCGTAGGCTCCTCTGTGCTGTAACAGTTTTTCAGACTTTCCTTGTTTTTGGCGACCTTGACAGTTTTGAGGAGGGTCAGGGATTTTGTAGAAAGTCAGTAAATTGGGGTTTGTCTGGTCTTTTTCTCATGGATAGACAGGGGTGATGGTGTCTGGGAGGAAGACCCCAGAGTGTAGGTCTCTTTTCATCCCATCACATCCAGGATCATGCTGTCTACATGACCTATCACTGTTGATGTTGACCTTGATCCCCTGGCTGAGTATGTGGGCCAGGTTTCTCCAGGGTGAAGTCACTCTCTTCCCCTTTCCATGCTGTCCTCATTGAAGTATACTCTTTTTTTTTTTTTTTTAAGAAAACTACTTTAAGTATCAAGAAAAAGGAAGAGAATAATTAACAGAACAGCTCCATGCCCAATATCCAAATTGGACAGATGTGAGCCTTCTGGCATACTTCTGTCAGACATTGTCGATCTCTGTCTTTTCTCAAGTTGGGGTGGTTTTAGTTTTTTGTTGCTCTGTAGCAAATTGGTCCAGATTTATGGCTTGCATTGATTAGCTCACACTTCTGTAGGTAAGAACTGAGGCACAGGCCAGATGGATCCTCAGTTCAGGGGCTCAGAGGCTGAAGTCAAGATGTCAGTGGCCTAGGCCCTTATCCAGAAGTTTTGGGCAAGATCCACATCCAGGCTCATTCAGGTTGTTGGTGGAGTGAGGACCCCATGTACTCACCGGCTATCAGCCTGGGGCTGCTGTCAGCACCTAGAGGCTGCTGGCTGCTCTTAGGCCTTGCCACGTGTCCCCTTCCATCTCACACCTGGCACCTCTGACTTGAGGAAGGGCATTGTCCTGCTTAAGGGCTCATCTGCTTAGGTGAGGCCCACCAGGGTACTCTGCCTATTTGAAGGTTTATTGGGACCTTAATTCTAATAGCAAATTCCCTCACTGCAACACTGAGAGCAAGTGTGTGAGCTCCCGGGGCTGGAAGTCTTGGGGACACCTGAGAACCGTGCCTGTAATAATGCATTCCCTTTCTTGTAAACTTTTTTTTATTATTATTATGAAACATAACATGGTGTGGAAAAGTATACAAAATATTGTATGTACCAAAAACATATATTTATATACCTTTTACCAAATGGCTCTACAGCCGACCATTTTTAGCCCCCATGATGTTGGGAAAAGCACATTCTTTCCTGTCCCTCACTGGTGCCCCCTCCTTTCAAGGCCCTTTCCCCTCACCAGAGCTGAAGACCACCCTCCTGACTTGGATAGCACTGGTGTCATTTCTTCTCTGTTTCATTTTTCTGCTTGTATCTGTGTTCCTGGGTAATTGACTGTGGGCTGGATTTGAACTCCATACAGATGGACCCATTTGTATCGTGCATTCATCCCTGTTACATGGGTGATAGTTTGTTCATTTTCATGGCTATAGAATTTTCCATTGTATGACTGTTCTGCCATCTGTTTATCTGTTCACTGTTGATGGACATTTGGGTTCTTTCCAGTTTGGGGCTTCTGTAAATGACAAGTCATCTTTTACCTGCCATCGTGTAAGAAGTCCACTGCAATATGTGATGATGTGATGAGAAATAACCATAGTAATGGCCACTTGTGTTGCTTCCTGAATGCCTGGCAGTACTTGGAGTGATTCCTCATGCTCATTCGTGGCCCCATGTTGTCCTCTACCACAGATGAGGTACAGACACTGGCAGGGGGCCACAGAACTCAGAAGTGGTGGGACTGCAGCTTGGACTGGGCTGTTGGCTGAGCCTGTATCCTTAACCACTGCTTCACCCTGCCCCTTGAAGCATCTTGCTATTCATCAAGAGGGATGGCAGGGTCAGTCCAGGCAGTTGCTCAGCCTTGGGGCCAGAGTGAGTTCCAGGTGGCAAAAGTGATCCAAACTTGAAGGTGTGGAAGAAGCATCTTTTTCTTACAGGGTCCCTGAAATGATTGCTAGCTGAAATCAAAGCTGGCAGGTTCTTGTAGGAGATAGAGGAAATGATGCAGGAATGTGTGGCCTCAGACTGACAGAGGCTCTGCCACTTTCCACACATGGCCTTCAGGTCACCTTGGTCATAGATATGTCCAGGTGGGCCAAGAGGGAGGGAGTGTTCAGGAAGCTTTGATGGGTGGGCCTGGGAGGCAGCACCCATCGCTTCTGTCCATATCTCATTAGCCAGTGCCTGATCACATGGCCACACCTTACAGCAAGGGAGGCTGGGAAAAGTAGTCTGATCACATGTTCAAGAGGAGAAGGGAAAGGGGTTGGTGGGCCATAGCTTAGCCACCATGTTGGTGCTGAATGAAAGTGGTTTTCAGGTTGTAGGAGATGGGTCGGCTCAAGCCCTAGGCCCAATCGAGGAGAGATGGCATTTGTCAGGATAGGAGCTTATGGAGTGGCTGAACACCCCCCACAGCAGGGCCAAATTAGGCAGCACTTGGCATCCCAGGAGCACTTGAGATGGAGGCAGGGAAGCCACAGGGGTGAGTAAGGCTTGTGGGAGGAGAGGGAACAGGGCAGCCCATGGATGGTGGGAGGCTGGACAAGTAGCAAGGAGTCTGGAAGGTTCCCAAGCCAGGGAGCTACTGCACTGAGATGGTATTCAGGGAAGATTCCTTTGGCCAGGAGGGTGAGTTAGCATGAGAGAGAGGGCCCAGGACCTGGGCATGGGGTGAGGGGTGGGCAGGGCAGGTTAGCTTTCTGTTGCCTGGTAGCCCATATGGGTGTGATTATCTCCTGTTTGTTACTTGTGGCCGCAGGTGTCTCTGGCCATCACACAGCCCCACTGGCTTGGTCTGTCAGGAGCAGATGGCCCTTCATTTTAGAATCCTTTGTTCAAACTGGATGCTTTAGAGTTGGCCCAGCGATGCTCCCTACTGGCTGGCGCTATTTTGAGTCTGCAGGGTTTTGCTTTAGAGAAGCCTCTTGGCCTCCCTGCATTCCTGGTTCTGGGCTGGAGTGCACCAGGCGAGGAGTGGAAGCCTTTACTGTTGCCCACCAATCTAGAAGAACTGTTGGCTTCTGTTTGAAATGTCATTGCTAGGCATTAATCCCCATCTGGAAATTCTCCTGAGGCACAGTGTTTAGGTTATGAGTGGATTCAAGCTGTAGTGGGTGTCTGTGGCAGCCGCCTAAGGGTGGGGGTCGGGGGTGGGGAGGGCTTCCTGCTGCAGAAAACAAGTGCCTCCTGACTCAGAGTCACTTAACACCCACCTGTCACTCTAGCTGAGCCATCAGTAATTTGGGTTCCATTTGCAGGGTCTGGATTCCATGACAAATTTCTCTCACATTAGGGAAGTTGCTCTGACAGATTTCAGTTCCCCAGAAGGGAAATCTGCAAGTCTTTGAGTAGAGGGAGTCTGTTTTGCTTAAAATTCTGGCGGTTAATGTACTTCTTCCCTTGTTGGTACAGAAGCAGGAGATGGGAGCCCTTGTGGTCTTGGGATGTTGTGGGCCAGGTCCAGCATGGGACCAGAGGTGGCTGCGTTGCTAGAGTAAGATACGCTGATGGTCCTTGTTCAGCAGCTTTCCACGAGGCTTGGTCTGCCTGCTCTCTCCAGCCTAATTGCAAGCTGAGCAGAGCTGAACCAACTTAGCTTGCACGTGAGCTTAACTGTCCTCAAAGTACTACTTGGGACTGACCCTGAGTTCTCTTTGTCCTTCACCTCCTGGGCAGTAGGCTGAGGCCCAGATGGTCTTACATCTGAAAGCTGGAACCCATGGGGGACACAGGGCCTGTTGGTAAAGACAATGTAACTCACATGCTCTCCAAAGCTAGTTAGCAGGTCAGGGACACCCAGGGCCACCTCTGGTGGGGCCAGGAAGAGCCCTATGGCCAGTGTTTCTGGTCGCTAGGGGCCTCGGCTGCCAAGGTGTGTCCACACAAGGTTTAGTAGGCCTTGTACATCTGTGTGACAATGAATGCAAACATATCAATGACATCAGAAGACATTTTAACAGACCCAGAGCTTCCCACATTGAAGGTGTCACAACTGCTCTCAACCTGCAGAAACCTAGACTCCAGCCATCCTCCCAGGCCTGAACTGGCTTGTTCCCATGTCCCAGGCTCACGCTGGTACGTGTCAGGGGTGGCTGACATAGGCCTGCCTAAATCCTCCCTACTCCAGACAAATGGGAACCAAGATATTATTTTCTTGAACCAGCAGCCTCTGTTCCTTCAGACACTCTTTTCCTCCAGTAGACCTGTCCTCGCTCTTTCCTGTTTTGACCGTCCTGAGTGTTTCAACAGGAATAAATCAAAGGTGTCCCCCTGCACAAGGGCACATGCCTCAGGAGGAGGAGGTTGTGGTGTCAGGAGCATCAGCCTTCCTGGCCATGGGGTCCAGGCACAACAGGAGGCTGTCCCCTGGTTATTTTATGAGCAGAAATTGAGGCTAGTTCTACAAGTAGGAGTTTAGCTCTTTGTCAATGACACTGAGTTCTCACCGGTACCATGTCCCACAAATTGGTCTCCCCAACGCTGGCTGCATAGGCCCTTTTCCTACTCTTACTAGATGCTCTGTCACCTGCACCTGCCTTTCTACACCTCATCTGAGAAGGACCCCACCCCTCTTCCCCTGCAGCTTTAAAAACAGAATAAAACAAAGCATGCATGTGACTTGGCACTGTAGGTCCTGTCACATAACAAAATAAATTCTCGGACCTATAATAAACCGGGGCTGGGAATCAGATGCCTCCAATTCAGTGACTAATTGCAGTTTCAATACCACTCACCTTGTAAAGTCTATTCCTTACTTAAAGTGGGCTGGCAGTGTGTGCAGCCAGCTCCCAGCCTGAAGGCGGGCCTGCAGCTGCGGGACCTCCAGGATGCTGACCCACTCCTGGTCCCCAAGCTGTGCACAGCTCAGACCTGGGAGAGGTGGGCAGGCTGAGAACATCTCTTCACCAGCCCCTCAGAGATCCTGGTGGTTCCTCCCACCTGCAGTACACCTTTGTGTCCCGCTGCCAGCCAGTTATTGGCGTCCCCACCACTGATCACCACGTACAAGATGCCCTAGTTTCTCTGAGCAGATGTTCCCAGGACTCTGTTTATCTTGTGTGTAGGTTTCAGTAAAAATGTCGTTATTTCAAATTATTGACACTGCTTGGTGAGATACCAGATTCCACCCTCTGTTGTCCTGGAGAGAATGATCCATTAAAGATAAAACCACCATGGCTCAATAAGCTACCTTCCTAGGAACAAGTCACCCTGGTCCTGGATTGATCCTATCTCCCCAGCAAGTGTTCACATCTGTCGCATAAAGAGGCCCAGGGTGAGGACAAATGAGGAAGGCTGCCTTCCTACACAGCAAGGCTCCTTGGAAATTAAGATGGGATTTCCTGATACATTGTGCCATCATCCATTTACTGTCAGACCATTTCAGTCACTGTCTCGGGGGTGGCTGTTCAGCCCACTTCGAGCTCCTTTGTGTAGTGGTGACTGAGTTGGGGTGAATGTGTATACCGACCCCCCCCCCCCCCCCCCCCCCCCCCCCCCCCCCCCCCCCCCCCCCCCCCCCCCCCCCCCCCCCCCCCCCCCCCCCACACACATCCCATGGCTTCTGCACACATGCTTTCTGCTCAGGGGCTTGGAAATGCACTTCTGTTTTGCTCCTGAGCGTTTAGAAAAGGGCCTCAGGCTCTCCTTTCATTCCCTCCCAATATGTCCTAGTGGTTTCAGGGACATCTGTTTGTCCAGGCTTTTGGACCTGCTTTCCCTTTTCAAGGGTGAGCTATCTACCAAGTGTTTTTTTCTGACATCTTTTATTTTGCCAGACAGCACATGGGGTGATCACTTATTCCATTTACCCCTGTTGTCCTGTTAACTATTAGCAATGCTTCTTCCATGTTTCAACCATAATGATAAGGCCACCATGCTCATGCCCAATGTAATGATCCTGCCACATTTGTTTTCTGAAGTCATTTGATTTTATTGTCACAGTCAATTGTGACCACTCCCTCATTTATTGAAGGACTTGATCACAGATAAGTTTATTCCCCTTTCCTGCTTTGGAGAGAGTCACTGAGTAGTCACATCACCTGGCAGTGTCAGCTTCGCAAAGATTGTGTTTGCTCTCCTGAGAAAGACTCTGTGATTCTGTCAGTGGCAAGGACACACCCTGGGTTTGTGTTTGACCTTGTTTGTGGTGAGGAATTCCTGCTTTTTGACCCCAGGCAAAGGCAGGATTCACCTTAGTAGGCTTTATAGTCTGCTGTGAATGTTACTGGTGCAGAGGAAGCCTGGCTGTTTGAGCTTTGAGTTTTCTTTTTATTCTGTGCTCTCACTGGACTGTTTAGTTCTGAGTTCATTAGCTTGTTCTCTTAGTTTTCCAAGTAGAAGATGGTATTACTTAAAAGAAAAAAGTTTGGGGAGTTCCCTGATGGTGTAGTGGCTTAGGGCTTCGGTGTTAGCGCTGTCAGTGCTGCGGCCCGAGTTCGATTCCCAGTCAGGGAGCTACCCACATACCAAAAAGCAAAAAAAAAAAAAAGAAAAGAAAAGAAAAAAGTTTGTCTCTTCCCTTCTAATTGTTACTCCCCCTTTTTTTACTTGACTTATTACATTGGCTAGTATCTTCAGTATGGTGCTGTTGAGTGACTATGGTAACAGGCAGCTTGCCTACCTCCTACCTCACCATGAAGTGAGAATGGGGAGGTCCCTACGAGTCCTAGTTGGCTAAGAATTTTTACCCTGAATGGTTTGGAATTTTATATAGATTTTTACTTGCTAAACTGTCTTTGCAATCCTGGGGATAAACCCTTCTTGGTCTTATAATATACTTTTGTGTCTGATTGCTAATATTTTATTTAGGATTTTTGTAGCTATGTGAGACTGGCCTTTCATTTTTCTGTGTGTCCTTGTCTTATGTTGTTGACAGGGTTTGCTACTCATTCATTCATTCAAAAGTATGCCAGATTCATAAAATAAGTTCAGTAACATTTGGTCCTCCTGCCTGTTTGGTAGTATAAGTGGGCACAGTATGAAGGTTTACTAGGACTCTCAGTAAAACTGCCAGGGCCAGTAACCTGGTCTCTCAGGGTTTCTGGTTCATCTGATGGGGCTTGTATTAACCTGATAGATGCCTTGGTCGAAGGCTTAGAAGACACTAAAGAGCCAAGTGCATCTGTGGCACTGAGCCTAGTACCTGGGGCTTACTACTCCTGCATCCTCAGGGCTAGGAAGTTTTTAACAGCTTTATTGAGGCACAACTAACATACCACACATAAAATGCTGTGCATAGAAGTCACCTGAAGTGTTCGGACATTTCAATAGATCAGCTGACATGGTTGATCTCAGTGGCCATCACATCAGGGGATACCACCTGTCACTATGTCTCTGGGTGCTTCCATCCCACAATATAGGTGAGTAAAGCAGTGAGGCCATGCTGGCCCAGCTCAGCTCTAACCAGCTCAGGGGTGGGTACCTCAGCCAGTGAAAAGCTCTTGGGGAATCCTGTCTGTGACTGGGCCATTCTGCTGGGCCTGTCCAGGCCTAAGGACAGTGTGCTAGAACTGCCCTGCTGACTCGTGGCAAGAGAGGTTATGTTACAGGATGCAGCCACAGTGGGGCTTTGTGTTTGGGGACTGCAGTAATAATGGCTTTATTGTCTGCCCAGCTTGCGGGGTCCTGGCTTGGCCACTAGCATTTGGAGCTGCCGTGGCCTCCTGAGCATGTGGCTTGTTCGTGTCAGGTGGCCTCCAAGTTGACACTTGGTCTCGGCACTTCCAATGGACTCTGCCTTCTTGTTTTTGTTTCTGTAATTATAGCATGTTAAACGACAAGGGGCCTGTCTGCCCAGGCCTTGTGCAGACACTGTGAAATTACCTTCCTCACCCTCTGACGTGCGTCAGACTGAACTGACATTTCCAAAGGGCTCCTGGCTGGACCCCTGCTCTTGGCATGTGTTCCTCAGCAGAAGAAGGGCGGGGGGGGGGGGGGGAGATGAGCCTTCTTATCACCAGCATCTAATTGCAGGGAGCCTTGTGCCAGTGGAAGCTGTCAGGCCGGGCACTGGAGGTAATTTCAGGGGCTGTTGTCACCAGCAGAATCGCATGAGTTTTGGGGGGAAAGAGAAAGTCAGTGTTATGGTGTTTCAACTCCCTAATCTGAGCAAGACAGTCATAGGCAGGGGCTCTGGCAGAGGCTGAGGGGCCTTCTGAGGATGGGCAATTGGGGATTTAGATCCCTTATTTGAGAGCCTGGCCCCCATCAAGCCTCATTACCCTTGCAGTAGGCAGGATGGGATGCCAATAAGTACCTCAGTACCATGGGAATGCTACTGTCCTCACAAAGGAACCAGACCATGTGGGATGGCCCTGCAGCCCAGGGTGACTGGCAGGTGTGAGGAAATGATGGATGACTGGCTGGCCTAGCCACTGGACTTGTGGGGCGGTGTGATACTTTCATGGGAGTTTCACGTTTCTTGTCCTGAGGGCTTGCCCTGTGACCATGGGTTTTCCTGCTGCTGGTCTGAGGCAGCAACCCCTTTGGCATTACCTGCCCACAGTCCAGGAGAGGAGGGGCAGAGGCCAGTCCCCCATCTGCTTTGCTTTCTGAGGCCTTGTGGGGCTTTTCTAGAGCAATGATACACAGGATCCTGGAGCTGCTGGGGGTCAGCTGGGCTCACAAGTACTGTGGTGCACACACTCCAGGGCAGCCCTCCCCTGGGGTACACGTCACCCACCCACGTAGGTTGCCTCAAGCATCAACTTCTGGTGGTTACAGGGGACAGTGGGAGTCCACTCTGAGGGTACCTGAGTAGCCTTAAGCCCTGTCATGCGTCCTCATAACTAATGGCTCCTGAGCAGGTCCCTGCTCTCCAAGATGCTCTGTGTTCCTTTTCCTGACACACTTATTTAATTTTTAACTCACAAGGCATTTGCTTACTTATTTTCATTGTTCTTGGTAATAATTCTAAACCATTAGAGGGGAAAATTATATTCAAAAATGCTGTTTCACACTTTATTTGTTTGATGATTTAGAGCAATAGAAAGTAGCACATTTGCTGGCTTTTATAGTCTGATAATTATTCACATCCATCAAGCCATTCCAGGGGAATAAACAAAACACTGAGAAAATGACACTATTAATAGCAGCTGCAGCGGACAGGAGACTTCCCTGGGCCAAGTCTGTAAAATGGAGGCGGCCTGTGCCCTGGTCGAGGCAAGCAGCTCTGTCCTCAGAGGACGCATTTCCTTTTAGTCATCCAGCTCCATCAAGAGTAATGTGGCCAATGGGCTGAGGCCCCTGCCCATGTAGTACCCATGACGCACCTGGTCACAAGCTCTGGAGCTTCTTTATTGGCCCCATGGAGTCTGTCATGACCTGTGCAGGCAGAAGCCCCCTCAGGTCTAGGGCCTCAAGGTGTCCCCGAGCCACCAGCCTAGGCTCAAGCCTGGTCTCAGCAGGGTCTGGTGAGGTGGCTCACCGTCTGGCCTCAGTGTTAAAACAGGAACAGGGTGCCAAATGACACTCCTCTCCAGTATCCAGCCTTCCCAGTATGTTCCTGACCCTCCAAAAAATGGGTCAGACTCTGGCACGTCAGGCCTCGGGTCTCAGACACGATCGCTCACTCGCCTCTCTGGATCTGGCCATGCAGGAGGGGGCCAGGCCTCTGCTCTTGCTCTGTGGGCAGATTTGCAGGTTTCAGCTTTGCCTTTTTGGGGATGACCATGATTGGAGGGGTGCAGTCACTACCTCAAATACCTCAAAGTGTGAAAAAAGAAAACTGGAGGTGTAGGAAATTGGGTTTACCCATCTTCCAGGGGCCAGCCCAACCCATCTCTCCCCAGACCAAGATGTCTGGCAACTCGCTGTCCTACTACCTGAAGCATGGGTCCCTCCCTCCCTCCCTTCCTTCCTTCCTGTGGGTTGGTGGTCATTTGAACTGTGAAACTGCTGGACTGTAATTGTTTCTCAAACATCATGGCTTTTCACACATCTCGGGTTCCCGTGGGGAGAGTGCAGTTCCCAGAGCTCCTGTCTCTCCTGTTGCGTCCTATGAGCCTTATACCTAATCAAAAGACGTGCTATTTTCTTACCAAAACCTCTAATGTTTGCGGATGACAGCCTTTCTGACAAGGGCGTCTGGCAAACGCTACCTGCTTTGTCTCTCTTGTCCTCCTTAGCAATTTCACGACATTAAACCTGTGTTATGGAGCCTGTCGAGTCCTGCTGCAGCCCCTGCAGGGTCACCTGGACTGGTTGCCAGGGATACTGTGCTAGCTGGAGATATGAACCAAATTTTCCACGACTTTCTGTTTTAGAATCATCCAAAAGTACTTTGCGTAAAACCTTCAAAATCAGAGAGATGGTAGGGAGGGGCATTTTAAATATGGAGATAAAGACACCCATGAATGGGGGATGGCCCTTGAGAAAGTTCCAGAGGAGTGACTCCAGCCTGGTTAACCTCAGGATCAGGACTTGCCAGGTGTCTGAAGTGGTGGCCAAAATATCCCCGCGGAGTTGCTTGCAGTGACTGCCCTAGGCCACTGATTTATAGCCAGACTTCCACAGGCAAGGTCAAGGCTCTGGCTGAAGGAACTTGGTGAGCTGCACAGGCATCCCGCCCCTCTAACAGCCTCTCCCCATTTCTTTCTCTACCTCTTAATCCCTCTGCTCAGGTCTCCTTCCCACTCTGCCCTGTTCCTTTCTCACATCATCTCTAGATTCTTTCATTGTGACTTGTGTGCTGGGCTGTATCCCTCCACGTCCTACCACTGGCCTGAAGTGAGTTGACCTCCCAGGCAGGCCCGCCAGATGCTGCCTGGTCCCTCTGGTGGGGAGCATGTTGACAGGCTGTCTGGGGTGGGACTGGCTAGCCCTGGAGGAGGCATGGGGGCTGGTATGTAGTAGGACGTGAGGGGACACCAGCCTTGCTGGAGAGGAATGCTCGTGCTGGTGGAGAGTGGAGAGTGGGCTGGGGAAGTCAGGGGAGGTTCTGAGAAGCTCTGGGTCTGAGATGAAGGAGAAGAGTGGCTAGGGACATCGCCCAGTCCAGTCTTGAGACGAATGGTCACCCAGAACAGGTCAGGCCAGAGCACCCAGAGGCCTTATGTCCAAGGAAAACATGCAAGAACCCTTTGCCTCCCAGGTGATCAGGGCTGCCACGTCCAGAGAGAGGCCACCTTGGGTTGCAGGTGGGCAAAGCAGGTTGATTTTGGCCATGAGATGTGACCTTGTGATGGGGACGGCTCTCCTGAGAACAAAGAATTCCCCACCCTCCACCCCCACCCCCACGACCTATGAGCTGGCTCTGCTTTATAGACCTGACAACTGCTCACTAACGTCCAGACAGCCACCTGCCCGGTGGTGTTAGCGAATAGAGTCACTCAACCCAGATAGCTCCTTCTTTCCTTTTCTTTTCATTTTCCCAGAGCCAAGCCCAAGCGTCATGGATACCTAGATCTGGTGGCATGACACCGGGTGGGATTGTGACAAGGGTACCATGTACCAGGCTCCTTGGGAGCCCTGGATAGGAACCCCCACAAGTCTCTGTTCTGGGGACCCCCACAGGGTCTGGAGGACTTCTCTCCACTGGTGAATGTCAGTCCTTGCTGGGAAGCCAGCTCTGTAGTCAGCTTACCAGGATGGGAAGGAGGACCTGGTGGGAACCTGCAGCCCATAGTGTTGGAGTTTGTCCTGGCAGTCCGAAGGAGGGCAGAACTCGGGCATGCTCTAGTAGCTGTAGAGACTGAGCCTGTATAGTCCCCCTCCTCCTTTGGCTGCCCCATCTTTAGCATTCTCTGCCATTAAGGATCACACCCCAGTTGTGTCTGCCTTCCCCTGAAAACAGGGCTCCATCTTGCCGTGTCTCTGGGGTTTGGGCTTGTGTGTCATGTCATTGGCGATGAGGCTTCTTGGCACCCCTGGAGCTGTCACTGAGTTGTTCCAAGCAGTGGGAGGCACTGCTCACTTTGGGGCATTGGAGCCCAGTCCACGTGGCTCCAGCTTCCTGTCCTCAAGTCCTTTCAAATCTCCCCAGGGGCTGCTCTCCTGAATGCTCAGCCCAGCGTCCTGCAGTCTGTACTTGCCGATAACAGAGGAGCCACGTTCCAATGTATTAAACTTTTAACATCCACCAAATTCAATTAATCTTATCTTTACAACTCCCAATTACATGCGGTAATTAAGTGAGAGCAGCACTGTAGACTGGGGGTATTGCATTAATCATCACAGGCTGGGTGCCGTGAGTTAGTCCTTTTCAGTCCTCCGGTGTCTTCCCAGAAGGAATGGAATGTTTTATTTCCTCGCTCAGCGGATGGTAATCCCACAAAGGGGCTCTGAATTGGGGTTAATTTATTGTCTTTGTGTAACTGATAAAAGGCCATTTTAAAAAAGAGTAACCTCATCTTTGTCCAGATGATGGAAAATTCTGACAACAGAGGAATCCAAGGTGCTGCAACCATCTCCTTAGCAGCCCCAGAGCGTGCCCAGAAATGAATTATTTTTATCCTGTTAGAGACAACATGATGCTCAACTTATCTCCTACCCCTGGTCCCTTTTATTTTAATTAAAAAGTAATAATAAACTCTTAGTTGGAATGGACTTAACTAGCTACAGTGTCTGGGCAATCTGTGTTCTGTGTCAATCCCCATCCTTTGCCTGTACCATGAGGGAGGAAGGAGGGAGCAACTGGATGATGCATGATCACTTCTGACTCATTCTAGAAAGCAAGATACTGGTTGTCTTTTTCTGGACAGGGCTCTCCCGCTCAGCACTTTGCGCATTTAAATACTGATTGCTCTCTGTGGGGGGCTGTCTTGGACACTCTGAGGGGTTGAGCAACATCCCTGGTCCCCACCCACTTGATGCCAGGAGCACCCCCCAGTTGTGACAAACACAAATGTCCTCAGATGGGACTTGGGTATGCTCTAATAGCTGGAGACTTTACCTCCTCCTTTGACTCACACACGGTGCTTTGTGTCATTAAGGACCCCCACACCAGTTGTGCCTGCCTTTGCTTGAAAATTGAGGTTTTCATCTTACTGAGTCCCCTGGGGTGGGCAGGGGGTGGCATGACAGTCGGCTTGGGGTTTCTCAGTACCACTTGCCCCAGGCCTCCCATCCCGCCAGTTTCCCTGTACATCAGCAGGATGTCACTCTCACTTCATCTGTTTGCAAACTTCCACCTTACATCTTTTTTATTTATGACAGAGCCTCATAATCTTTCAAATGTAAAATGTGTGAAAATAAAACTTATGAAGTGGGTGACAGATGAAATTTTTCTCCTTCCTGAAGCTCCTCTCTCCACTGGTTCTTGGGGCTGAGAGGACAGGCTGGCAATGCGGCATGGCTGGGATCCCTAGCCCTGCAGCTCCAGTCCAGTGCTTTTATTTTATTTTTTGCTTTTCAAGCCTCATTGAGATTTAGTGCCACTCAACTGGGAATGTCTTTACTCTGGCATTCCGATAGTGCTGTCACAACCCACCGGGTCTTGGTCCTTAGCCCTCCTGCCTTACCACCCCCTTCTGTGTGGAATTCCTACCCAGATAGCCCCTCTCTGCTTCTGCTCATGTGCCATCGCATTGACCACAGCTATAGTCACTGGTGTTCTGTATACTACCACACAGGCCTTCCCTGGGACCCTCAAGTGTGGTGGCCACATGAGCTCGCCTTTGATGTGCCTCCCTTCTCTCATTAGGTACGCCATCCCACCGGAGCATGGCAAACGCCTGGAGCGGCTGGCAATAGGTAGGTGCCTGTGCCCACGGGCTGGGACCTAAAACCTGGGACTTGTGGTGGGTGAGATGGGATGGGCAGGGTGGAGAGGCAGCTGTCATCCCTCCCATGTTTGCTGTGTGTTTGGGTTTTGATTTCTGGGAGTGGTGACATGCTGCAACGTATTATTGTCTTATTTTCTTATTTCCTTGCACCCTTGTGTTCAGATCCGTGATCACTCTGCTTGGGGGTTTGTCACCTCATGGATTCTGCACAAAATGCACTTGTTTTCTGGTTTCTTAGCACAGAGTTCTTGGACTTGACTACAGGCTTCTGTGGGTCAGGGAGGGCAGCTGCATTCTGTCTCCCTTCTGCATCTGGCACTGCGTCCTGCCCTTTCCTAAGTCCTCAAGTCTTTGTTCAGTCTAGAAAACCAGAAGTTAGTTAGGAGCAACTGCACCCGTGCCTTAGAGCTACATGGTGAGTGCAAGGCTCCTGCCCTTGTGTGTGGGTTTCTGACTCACCTGGACTCCTTCAGCAAATGTCCCCTCCAGCACCCACTGTCCCACCATCTGCATTCAGATCCTCACTAGGGCCTCATAGGGCTGAAGGATTTGTTAGAGGTGGTCCCAGGCTATGTCTGGAGAGGAGGCAGTGACCACTCAAGGTAAAAGTAGGCTGTCAGGGTGAGGGACCCCTAGAGACCTGCCAGACACCCAGCTGGGTAGTGCTGAGGTGCCTGAGCACCCTGATGAAGGGACTAGGTAGCTTGTCCTCTATCACTCCCTGTCCTGGCACCCTGCTCTCTGTCCCAATTGTCTGGCCCTTGCTCCCTCAGCTGAGAGCAACACCCAGGTGGGAATGGGGTGGGTAAGATGAGGACTTCATTGTTTAGGAGTTGGTTAGATAGCTCAGGGACCATCTGATTATCCTGACTCTCTGGGTGGCAGTGACAGGCATCCTAGTACTCCCAAGGCAGCCACAGAACCTTCTGGAAGCCATCGCTCAGTGTTGGTCCAGGATCCCTCAGTGCTGGCCACCATCCTTTGACCACTCCTCACACCTCACCAAAGAACCTCTGCATGCTCTGTTCCCCTTCCCATTGGACTTTGGAGTTGGGAATGGTGTATCTTTCTGGAAAAATAGGGGCCTCCTTCTCTAACTGCACTCAGAGCTGCATATATGATCACAAACACTACACCCCAGTGACACAGGTCCCCTGAGAATGGAGAGAGCCTTGTCGGGGTAAGTGTGTCAGGTGCCCCCCCGCCTCCCAGGTGGAGGGTGGTATTGTTGTGTTAACATATCTCTTGGAAACCCCGTCCTTGTGGGAAGGGCTGAGTCCTGCTCTCCAGAATGTGCTCTCATAATAGAAATTCCAGTTACAGACAGCCCTAGCCAACATCTATTTCACTTACTTATTACACTCTAAAATAAAAACCAAATTAAAAATGTTTTCCCATTGTATTTTAAAATACCACTGATTAATTTTCTTATAGTCTTGGAGACCAGTAGTCGAAAATGAGTCTCATGGGGCTACAATTCAGGCAGGGCCATTCCTTCTGGAAACCCCAGGGAGATCGTTTCTGGCCTTTTCCAGTTTCTAGAGGTACCACATCCTGGCTGTGGCGTCTCCTCCATTGTCATAGCCAGCGGCGCGACCTCTTCCATCTCTGACTCTGAGCCTCCTGCCTCCTTTTTGTGAGGACCCTGTGATGACACCACCCTCACCCCCACCCCATAATCCAGGCTCATCCCCATATCAGGGGCCTTGACTTAATCCATGTGCAAAGTTCCTTTCGCCAGGGAAGGGAACATCATCACAGGTTCAGGGATTAGGATGGGGACATCTTGGTGGTCGCTGTTCGGCTTCCCACACCTATAGACTCATGGGAGAAAACATTTTGAGGCGCTCAGCGCCAACACTCTCTGGTGACCACATGACTGACAACTTGTCTAAAATCCTACAGTTAGCCATGCCTGGTCTGTTCTCACTCAATATGCCTTTTCCACTAAAGAAGAAAAGTTTTGTATGATCTGACCTATAGCTAGAGAACCTAAACACAGGATGTTGTGGGGTCACCTGCCCATCCTGGATGGCACCCCGGCCACGCTCCCTGCACCATTCTGCAGCCAGGGCCCTATTGCCTGTGTTGTTTCCTACATGTGGGGACCTGGATGGCTGGTAGGAGGCTTAGTGGCTAGGGCTGAAAGAGAAAGAGTGGGTGAACTCTGAGGTCTGTGGGAGGCCGCCTGTCGTTGCTTCTTGAAAAATACAGACTCATTAAGTCACTCCTCTGCAGGATGGAGTACCTGCCAGAATTCAGGACATCCTGGGCTGTGGAGGAGGTGGTGGCGAGGACTTCCTCTATGGCCCCTTGCTCAGGCTGGCTCTCCCCTCCTTGAAGGAAGGACAGGGAGGTTGTAGGACATGTGAAGCCTGCCCTCCTAGGTGCCCCTTCCAAACTTTGTTGGGGGCAGGCATCACCAACTCTGTTATTGAGATGGGTTGAATGAGTTTGCGATTAATATGGAAAATGAATAGCTATGCTCCAAATGGGCTCTCTGGGAGAGTTGTGGAGCCCACAGAGAGAGCATTAATGTGTTGGCGCATTATTGGTGCTAATCACTTAAAATGTGCGCCTTTATTAGAGCTTTAATGAGAGCCACTTAAACTGTGCATTAAAAAGAGGAACTGCAGAGAGGCCGGCAGGCTGGGCGGCAGGCAGCCATAACTCTAATTGAAATGCTTTTAGTGCAGAGGAAAGTTCCAGGATTCAGTAATCTCTTGCACTTTTCACAACCTCACCATTGTGTCCTTGCAGCCAGGCGCCAACTGCCAGTATAGAAAGCGTCGAACCCACTACCCCCATGGCAGCGTGTGTCTGGAGCCGTGTGCTTGCACACACACACATGCACACACACTTGAATATGCTTCTGTACAATTGGTGACGCTGAGAGTTTGCCTTGAGATCTGGGTCAGCTTCCAGAAGGGTCTTTGGGCCAGCTGTGCCATGAAATGGATGCTTGGGCACATCCCACACCTCACCCTTACCAAATCCTCATGGCAGCCCTTGTTTGCCACCTCTCAGTGACGGTTCAGGATGAGAAACTGAGTGGCCTTTGTGTGGAATTCCAGAACTTGCTTTTCTCTGTTAACAAGATGTATGTGTCATTGATTTGACCTTCAGCCAGCAAGTGGTTTGGAAACATCCCTGAGCTGTGTTAGTTAAACTTAGTTTCCTGCAGGTAGAGCTGATGGTCTGGGTTGCTATGTTTACAAATAGTACCTTAAATTAGCTACATGGTATATAGTCTAGGACAGGAATCATGCCCAAATGTGAACTTTGTAACAGAGGGTTGGGGATGGAAGCTGTGGACGCAGCCAGGGTTTTGGGCTGCCCGGCTATTTCCTGGAAGGACTGGAGGCCGCAGGCAGGTCAGTTGTTGGCTTGAGCCTGTCTCCTCACCTGCCTGATGGCTGTGGGGACTGTGTACACAAAGAGCCTTGTTGCAGACTTGGTCGTGTTGACAGGGTGGGGGCACCACTTACTCCTCAACAATCACAGCTTGTCTGGTTCTAGAGCATCAGCTCATGTGTCCTGTCTCCACAGCTGTGCTCTGCCATGGCTGAGTGACCACATGGATGCAACATAGTGGATCTTTTGTGGTTGGGGGGGCAGGGCTGGAGAGAAAGTGTCTGTGCAGCCACACCCCACCTGTGCCCCATCTGTGACTACGGGTGTGCTGTGGGTGTGCGTCCTCACACAGACAGCCCTGGCCGATCCTTTCCTCCAAGTTCACTAAATGTCACCATGGCCTGCCACCAGCAGAGCACACAGGGCTGTGTGATGGGGTCCATGCATAGGTGTTCTGTTTTGTATTCTGATAGGAAGAAGGGAGTTGCTCAGAGAGAGTTGGCTTGGCCCAGCCCCAGCCTGTTGACTGATGCCTATCTTTTCTGCTCCAGGGTTCTTCCCCGGAAGTTCCCAGGGTTGCGACGCCTTCCTGCGGCACAAGATGACCCTCATCTCACCCATAATCCTCAAGAAGTATGGAATCCCATTCAGCCGGGTACGTAGGGGCTGCTCTAGGAAGGGCTTCTAGAGCCTGAGCCCAGGTGACCACAAATGTCTCAGGAAACTGGCTCCATAACTTTCGAGAAGATTCTAGAACAAGGGCAAGCCAGGAGAAGGCCATGTTGACTGGGCAGTCAGCTTCCATCTCTTCTTGGTAGGGGGTGAGGATGGAAGAGGGAAGAATTGAGTGGGGCTTTGACTTTCCCTCTAGCCATTTCCCAAACCCAAACCCAAACCCAAACCCAAAACTCAGTCTTATGTGGCCAGTGGGCTGCCCCTTAGCAGGGTCCTGCAGGGTCGGGTTTGGAGAGTGGAGGGGCAGCTCCTGCCAACTTCCCAGGAAGCTGGGTAAGACTCCAAGACCCTGGGCAGGCCCCTCTCCCCACTTGCCTTTGATCTCTGGCCTCACTCATGGCCCAGGGAAGACGTTCTTTGAGAGAGGGAATATCTGTTTGGAAATGAAATAGCCGGGTCTCCCACAGTTGGAAGACTGTGAACTCACTCACTTCACTGCTCTAGGGCCGAAGGGCTGTGACGAATGAGACCTAAAAAGCCAGGTAACCTGACTGCAGAGGACCCACTGCCTGGTGGAGGGCAGCCAGGTGGTGGGGTCACCTGGGCCATATTAGCCAGTACCTGAGGTCCCCAGTGGGGCTTAGCACCTGGGCCTATAGGTGGCTCTGCCTTGGGGTTGGGCTCAGCAGTCAATTATTCCAGGTGATTCCTTCCCCAAGGACAAACCTTCTGGGCAGGAAAATCTAGACCCGTGTCACCAAGTGGGTATAGGCGAGTGGTGCATGCTAGAACCTTCCAGATAGGCTTGAGCAGACTCCTGGAAGCTTGGTTTCTGAAGCTTTGCCCCCAAGAGCCATTTGTGAGGTGCGGCAGCAAGTTCTGTGATCGTACCCTTGCGCCTCACTCTCGCCTGAATGTCAGTGAGTCGGAAATTGCTTTTGACATTTCATTCAAACTGCCCGCAACATTAGTGCTCCAAGCTGAGCTTTGTTCTTTCTGTCAGGGCCAAAACCGGGAGGCTACTCCTAGCCATCACTTGTTTATCAGGTCATGAGAGAGTTCGCTTTGAGAAAGGCAGGTGTTGGCATGTTCCTCTTCTCCCTTCTGTCTTCTGGTTGTGGGCAGATCACAACATGGCTCATGGAAGTGAGAAGAACTTGCTCTCTTGTGGTTTGTCAAGAACATTCTCCAAAGTACTGCTTCCTAGACAGGGAGGCCAGTTGCAGGAGAAGGGCCTTCTTTTCTTCTTGAGGCAAGCAGGATGAAGGTCCATGGCTTTAGGCTCCAATGGACAGACACCCTGTCAGGGTTCAACAGGGATCCCTGATCTGAATTCCTGGTGGCCTTCAAATGAATAACTCCCATACTCTACTTATAAATCTCTGTAGTGGTATTTACCACTAGAAGAAAAAGCAGATCAATAGCAAGCTTTTTAATAATTAAAAGTGTGTATTTCTGGAATCTGCCATTGACTTTCTCATTTATTCTATGCAAGCTTGTACAACAAACTGATTCCGGGCTTTCTCTGTGAGTGGTATTACGGACCAGCGTTTCCTTCACCCCTTATTACTTTGCTGTCCTCCCTAGCCCCATCATCCCTAGCGCCTTCTGATTTACTGTGGGGATAATGTTGACGGCAGTGACACAGAGGATGTGGTAGACTCAAATGAAGCCCCCGGGATGGAGATTTTCTGACAAGAACGTAATCTTGTTGTCATCCTAAGTGCATCTTCTGTTCTAGGCCTTGATTTGTGGTGGGGGTTTGGGCAGCGGGATAAGGCCCCAGCCTGGAGTGGAGGCACCTCCTCCACACCCATTAGTCTCAAGCTTGGTGTCACTGGAACCCTGCTATATCCCTGGAAGTTTCCCAGCTTCTGCCACACGGGGGGCCAGCCATGCCCTGGAGGTGAGAAGTGGGAGTGTGCAAACTGGCCGTGGAAGAAAAGTGAGATAGTGCTTTGCAGGGACAGCTTAAATAGAATAAGAAAGTTAGTAATTGTATTTAAAAAAATCGAAGCTCTGAGTCCTGCGGCAGAAGCTGGCCCCTGCCATGGATAGGGTGACTGGGACTTTGGGGACATTCAAGTGTTCTCTCCCCATCTCAGGCCCCATGCTTCACTCCCCACACACAACTGTCACTTGGATAGGAACTTAAAAGTATAACTTAATGCACGCTGACTTCCCTTGATTGGTGCAATTCATTATTTGAAAAGAAAACTATCTCAGTGTTCTTAAGGGCTGGCTTTTCTCCAGGCAGTGTCAATTTTGATTGATTTTTGACTCTGGTTGGCTTCTGGAAGTCTCATTCCTCTCTGTCTCTTGCCACCCACTCCCCCCACCCCCACCAGCATTTGATGTCTCTCTGGTACTTAACTGAATCCAGTGATTTCTGCTCCTCTTTCTGGGGGAATAAGGAAAGATCATCAGGCCCAAGAACTCCCACAAATCAAATGAAAAGATGAGCAATGTGATAAGTAGGGAGGGGTGAAAGGCTTGAACAGACACTTTACACAAAGACGTATACACGGAACAATACCATGTGGTGGTCTGTGGATTTCAGAGAAAGTTAATCAAAGTCACAAGGAGATCCCACTGCATACCTACAAACACAGCTGAAATCCACACACCCCCAAATGCCAGCCAAGAGGGGAGCAGTGGGAGCTATCAGTAAGGGTACAGATGGGCAGCCGCTGCAGAAAAGTGTTCCTCACTTTCTTGGAGATATCGCCATGCACCCGCCCTGAGACCCCGCCATGCCCCTTCTGTGTCTCTACTCAAAAGAAATGCAAATCCATGTCTTAAGAAGACCGGCTCACAAGTGTTCCTAGCAGCTCTTTTCACCAGAGCCCCAAAGTCTATCAACAGGAGAATGGATAATAGTGACATATCCACACCACAGAATTCCCTTTAGGAACAAAAAGGAACAAAGGACTGATGCATGTGATGGAATGAATGAATCTCAAAAAGCATAGAGGCTAGATGCAAGAGTACAGACCATCCAATTCCATTTACATGAAATCCTAGAAAGAAATGTAATCCGCGGTGACAGAAAGCACACTGGCATGAATGGTACCGGGGTACCTGAGTTCTCAGGGTATTGGAATGGTCTTTTCCATTTGGAGCGGTGGTTACTCAGAACTCCTCACAACTCATGATCTGTGCCTTCTACTGACAGTAATCAAGGAAAAGACAGGCCCACCTGACTTCAGAGTCGCTCCCACGCCACCGGACTCAGCTTCCACAGCCATGGATTGGGCCGGGAGACCCACCTTCTGCACCGTGGCGAGTGGGAACACTGCACACTGTTGTTTGTAGTCTGTCTTTGGACTCAGTCATCTCATGGAGTGCTTGGTTGATGGGCTCAATGGCAGTGGTGGAGGTGATGAGTGTGGTCATGGGTAGCATCCCCTCTCTGGATTCGGGGATGAGACTGCAGCCCCCACCTTTTCCTCCAGGCCTTGGGGTAGTCGTTCCAGAAGCCTTGGTCTGGGGTCATTGTGGGCCCCTTCCTGGTCACTCATACCCAGCTTCTCAGTTTAGGGTCTCTCTCTCAGAGTCTGGTTGTTCAGACCATTTGGATAGGTCTAGAAACAGACCTCTCTACAGAGCTCTGACCTTGACATTGCGCCCTCCACCCCCACATGCTGATATGTTTCTTCTATCTCTTGGACCTCACCTGGAGGGTCTCACCTCTTGGATAGATTCTGTGCTTACAACAGTGAGGGGACTGAGGTCATCTTAAAGCAGGGCACTGCACTGCATGCATTCCCTGACCTATGAGGAGCCTCTGTAGCTTCCACCACCACTCTCTGCCCCTCCCTGGCCCCTGCTATATGGGAACATCTTACAGTGGACAGGAGGTGTGACAGCCACTTTCCTCCAAAGTGGGAGACTCCCTCCCTCACCAAAAACAAGTAGTGCCTAGAATGGTAGCATTCAGCATTCCCTCTGTATCTGCAGTTCGCCCCTCTGAGGAGTGCTAACTGTTTGTCACCTTGGGTCAGGGCTGGGCTGTGGGGAGCAGGGGCCGGAAGTGAGCTGATGACCTGGCCTCTGCCACACCTGATCGATCAGCTGCGTGGGCGTTTGGCTGGATGGAGTCTTTGTAGTTAGGTAGAGCCACTTGCACTTGGTAGACTACATTGGCCCCCCTGAAGTCGGAGCTCCCTGGCATTTGTTGGGAGCTCTCTGAGCCCACATCCCCCTTCTGTGCGCCTTGGTGGCTCCTGGTAGCCTTTGCCACCAGCCTGTCCCTGCCCCCTGGCCAGGCATTGCTTCCGGTAGGTGAGCCATGTACGAGCTGCCCATCTTTCTAACTCTGGGCCCCACTCTCACCTGTCGGCCTCTTCCTCTTCAGATCACACAGGAAGCCGGGGAGTTCATGATCACCTTTCCCTATGGCTACCACGCTGGCTTCAATCATGGATTCAACTGTGCCGAATCCACCAATTTTGCCACTCTGCGGTGGATCGATTATGGCAAGGTGGCCACTCAGGTGAGTGCCCTCAGACCCCGTGAACGGCTCTAGAAAGGGGGCCAGCCCTTCCCAGCCTGCTCCCCTCAGGCTCAGGGTCTGTGCGGTGGCTGGGGCCAAGGTATTTCATCAGGGTCTATTTCTGGGGTTCTTAAGAGAACTTGCCACCAGAATGTTCCTTACCTGGAAAAACGGGGTGGAGGCATGGGACTGGATGGGTGGGCATGCAGTAGCTGGGGCCTGGGCAGACCTGGGATCTAGGGCTCCCTGTCTCTTGGCGTGACCCTGACGTAGAAGACCCCATGTTCTCTGTGCCTGAGGGCTGCCTGCTGCCTCGCTGTCCCTGAAGGTTACTGGAAGGCGAGGAGACGCCTTTGATTTTTTTTGAAGTAACTTGCTGTTTCTGGTCTCTGAGGGTTGATTAATGGCCAACAGATGGGGCATCTGAACTAAGTGCTTGTTCTCTAATTCCCTTAACTCCAACACATTCATCTGTGTGGTTTTGATTGATAGCTTAGAGAGTGCAAGGCCCCTAGATGGCAAGACCACAGAGCGGCTGAGTGTGGGGCAGGGTCAGGCATGCCTCATGTCCCTCTGCTGTCTCCCTCTGGAGGCCAAGGTATCTTGGAGGTCCAGGTGATGAGATGTACATAAGAGGGCTTATGAACTCTAGGCGCCCCCAGTAAATGGGGGATGATGGAACCTTGGAGGGAGGAGCAGAAAAGAGGGCTGGCAGGCAGGCAGCAGGCCCAGTCCTCTCCTAGCTGCAGATACTGGGTCCTTCCTCCCAGGACTGTAACTATAGCTGTCAGCCTCTGTTCTGGCCACCACAGAGGAAGCAGGCAGGCTCCTCCCATCAGACTGGACCCAGGCCAATTGGCTCTGGCTCAGAGGTTTGGTCAGTGTTGGGGAAGAGTACCTGGAACCCAAACCCTGATGCTTTCAGCAGACCTCAGACCTTTACAAAGAGGGTTTAAGCTGTAACAATCAATACTGTGGCCACTGGCCGCACAGGATTGTCGTGGTCTTGAGATGTGACCCAATCATGTGGAGATGATCTGTGAATATAACAGGCACAGTGTTTAAGACTCCACATTAACAAAGAACAGGCAACATCTCACCAAAAGTCTGTTTATATTGGTTATATAGACCAATATTTTTGCACAGCTTGGGTTATATGAAATATATCATTAAAGAGAATATCATCCATTTCTCTTCAATTTTTGAGTGTGGCAACCAGTACCAGTAAGATTACAAAGGTGACTTGTGTGCTGGGCTAGATGAATTGGCTAACCTCTATTTCTCTAATTATCTATCTGTTTCTCTAGCTTTACTGTTTTAGCGCAGCTTAGAAAAGGAAATGGGCTTTGTAGCAAGGAAAATGGGAGAGGTGCTCCAGGATTTAAAAGTGTTGGGCTTTTTAATACTTAATTCAGAAAATTGTGGTGGGATCATCACAGGCAGAGACCCTGGGCGTCACTAAGAGAGGAGACATGTAAATATCAGGATTTTCCCATTTGATCAAAAGAAGTGATTAAATACCATGAGCATGAGGTTTTGTTTGTTTGCCTTACAACGAGGGCACTGTGGATGGAAAGACTCAAGGCGGAGAGAATCTGCGGGGCTTGTGTGTGCTGTGACCTCCTGCTGAGGTGGGAGCGGTGATTGAACTGTAAGACTGGAGCCTGGGCTTGTCTTAGAGGTGCTATCAGAGCTGACACTGAGTGGGGCCAGCAGGGATTGCCCAGAAATTAAAAGTAATTTGGGGTTTAGCCATGTGTTCACAAACAAGTGACATTTGGGAAGTGCAGACTTAGATTGGCCTCCACGCTTACATTGCCAGGCAGCAGAGTGTGAAATTACTGAACAAGTTGTGTGCAGTGCTCCCAGCAAGTTGGGGTTCACGGCTGGCATCCCGGCAACATGCGAGGCTCCCTGGCAGAGCTGCCCCGGCTGCCTGGGCCTCTGTGGCAGGATGGCGAGGGGTTCATTTGGGGGTGACTGGTATTGGCCATGGGGTGTCCGTGTGTAGTAGTGCCAGATGTCACCCAACTCTTGTGAGCTCTGCTGCCTAGTCCATGCTGCTGAGGCCGCCAAAGCACTTCGTCTCGCACATAAGCTGATGCATATTAGAGGCAGGGCCAGTGAGAGGCAGGGAAATCATTCAGAGCAGGTAATGCTCAGGTCCTTGGCAAGATTTTAGGGAGGTAGGAGATCCCAGAACTCCTTTCCTGCTAAGCCAGCCTGAGCTGCCCCACACCGTCTGCATTCTGAGCCAGTTCCTTTTGGTGTTCTCATCAGAACATAACCCAGGGGCAGAATTTCCAGTTCCCTGATTTTAAGGAGTATTTTTACTTGTTGGTTCGTTACCTTCTTCAGACACCTGAGAAGCCCTTACCTCTCCATTGTGCCTTTTTTGTCACCCTGCCTCTGTACTAACACATTAAAAGCCAAACTTTCACACTTGGCCGACCTGTGTAAATTTCAGGTATTCATGTTCTTTCTCCTTTCAGAGCAGGAATCAAAAACTGGGGCCCACGGGCCAAGTCTGGCAGGCTATTTTTGTACAGTCTGCAAACTGAGAATGATCTTTACGTTTTTAAAGAGCTGGGAGGAAAAAATCAAAAGAACATGTGACATGGCAATTAGATGAACTCAAATTTCACCTTCATAAATAAAGCTTTATTGGTGGTGCACACAGCCTTGCCCACACGTTGACCTGTTGTCTGCAGCTGCTTTCACCTGCAGTGGCAGAGTTGAGTAGTTGCAACAGAGGCCCTCTGGCCTACAGAACTGAAAATACTTGCCACTTGGTGCAGGCCTTTCCTGCCAGCCCTGGCTCCTGCCAGTAAGGGCTGAACAGTCATCTCTTGCATCCCAAGGTCACTGCCTCCAGGGGTTCCAGATGGGCCCTTGAGGGTGCTGGTAGCTGTGGCCACCCAGCAGGCTAGGCCAAATGTCAGTATGCCACTGCTACCCACTGTAAAACACATCTACCTGACCTCCTGATTGCAAGGCAGAGGAGCTCCCAGGTTCCTCCTGCCTGTAAAATCCTAGAGAAAAGAGCTTACAGTCTGTTGCTAGAGCCCGTCCTTTGGAGCTCCTCAGGCCATCTACTGCAAGAAGCTGGCCAGGGGGGCTTTTCCCTCCTGCCCTCTCACTGTCACACAGTCACAGAATGCTGACCAGCTCTTCGTCCTTCGTCAAGTTGAGACAGTGTTTCTCTCCTAGACAGTTTCCTCTCCAAGCCACTGTGTCAGTGGTAACCCTCATTACCCATCTGAGGAAAGTATGTGGCTGCCCACACCTGCCCGGCTACCCTGTGGTGGTGGGGTGCCTGCCATGTCCCCATTTTGGGGTACCTAGGGATGTCAGGTCTGCAATCATTGGATGGCTCTGAGCTTCTCTGTCTATGAAAGGGGATGCCCTTTTTTAGAGCTGTCTTAGCATGAAACAGGAAAAGACACGTGAGAGCACTATGTGCAGGACTCTGAACTCAGTGAGTGTCCCTAGTCCCTCCAGGGTTCCCTTTCACCACTGTGGACACTTCAGGGCTGTCCTGAGCACTCTGAGGGGTTGACTGACAACTATGAGTGTCCAGAGATGTTGCCTGGTATCCCCCAAGGGCAGGATCAGCTCCTGTTGAGACCCCCTGTCTAGCTAGACTTCTACATTTCCTCCTTCTCTTTTCAGGCATTGAGTGTATTTGTAGGTCTCTGACACTGAGGTGTTATGAGCTCAGTGTAGTTTCTTTTCAGACTTCCACTAAGGACAACTCCCAAGGCATTGGGTTTGGGACAGCTCATCTGCAAGCCTCCTTTTCCTACTAAAGTCATTTTCTCACCTGTGGTCCATAACCATGGGGTTTGAGGTCCATTAAGCACAATAGGTATGAGACATCATGAGACCTGAAATCTCACTCACCAGGCTACTCCCTTAGGTAGCGGTGAGGGACTTTTGGCTCCAGGAGCTATGGGTTTCAATAGGCTCCGAGCTGCTCTTCTTGGGAGGGGAGGCTGGAGTGACAGGAAGTTTTGTGGGACCAAGGATTCCACAGAGTGTTGTCAGTTTGCCTTCTCTATAGGAACCAGGAACCATTCCTCTTTCAGGAACATGTTAGAGAGAGTGAATCTCCCCCCACCCCCCGAATTCAGGAATCCAAGAGCCCACTGTCTGCAAAGCAGGGAGCAGCAGTTTAGTTTCCTCTGGACAGAGATTGCTTTAGCCAAATGCACTTGAACCCAGCACCTAGCAGCTCCTGTAAAAGCCCACCTTAATCAATGGCAGCCATTGTCATCACAGTTTCTGAACTACACGGCCCCATCACCACGGGCTTCCCAGGCTGTGGCAGAACATTGGCAGTGCTGGGCCTCCATCCAGAGATCTTTGGAGGGAAATTGCTCTGCCCACTGTATCAGTGGCAATAAATATCAAGGATTCCTACATAATGACTCAGAACCCAAACCCGTGGGACCAGGCTCTAAGGCTGCAAGGGCTGGGCCTAGGATCCCAGAGGAGGAGGTAGGGATTATGGGGTGATTTTTACAGCCTCCAAGAAAGGGCTGGGAACTTCCTGCCAGCTTCATTCATTAGCTATGGGAGATCAGAACTGAAGAATACACACTGTCAAAAATTAGAGAATAAAGCAAGTAAAAAGAAAGGAAAACAGACCTTTCCATTCCTACCACCTGCTCAGCAATAAATGAGGCACTGACACTCGCTACAACATGGATTGACCTCAACACACGGTGCTCAGTAAGAGAAGCCAGACACAAGGCCACCCAGTGTGTGATTCCATTTATGTGAAATGTTCAGAACAGGTACATCCACATCCACAGACAGAAAGTAGGTTAATCATGGTTGTCAGGGGCCGGAGAGGGGCATGGGGTGACTGCTAATGGGGATGAGGTTTCTTCTTTTGGAGTGATGAGAATGTCCTGGAATTAGATACTATTGATAATTGCACAATACTGTAAATATAGTAAAAATACCTGAATTGTGCACATTATATAGATGATCTATAAGGTGTGTGAACTAGATCTCAATAAAGCTATTTTTTAAAAAATCCGACCATCCAGAATAGTTCTTATCATTCCGAGAAAGATAACCCAATATAAAAAATGGGCAACAGGTCCTCAAGCAGTTCACATAGGATTGGTTCATAGAGTGTGGGCAGGTCTATTTGTGGTTCCTGTGTACACGAAGTAGGCTACTATAATCCATAGACACTTGAGCTTATGCAGTGTTGGAAGCCAGCTAATCACTAGTGGGATCATTTCTTTTTACCCATGCAATTGGGAAAGGTGTTTGGATGCAGGAGGCCCTAGGGACTGCAGGCATGGATCCCTGACCTGTTGGTGGGCTGCTGGTGGGGCAGTCTCCAGAGGCTGCCTGCCATCAGTTGTTATGGGTGTCTCCTTTGTTGTAGCAGTTCTTTCTCTCAGTAAGTGTATGGTGGTTTCATGCAAAGGGATAGTCATTGCATCAGTACTTACAATAGTGGAAAATTTGGGTCTGTGAGCAGATTGGGTGAGGCGGTGGAATATTGTGTGCAGCCATGAAAATGGGGTCACTGTGTTTATTGGTGTGGAAAGACGGATATGGCACTTTGAATGAATAAATAGATCTTGGACCATGAAATGCAATCCCATTTTGTGTGTATGTGTGTTGTAGGGGGTAGGGTGCCCAAATATTGGTAAATGTTAGCTCCATGTGGTAGAATTTGGCATGCCTTAAAAATATACACTAACTTTTCAATATGTTTCTGTCTTTTTCCACAGCTTCTTTAAAAACCAAATGTAGGCTGTTGGGCCACTTGCTTGGGCCTCCTCCTATCTCTTTGGAGTATACTTTTTTTCTAATAAACTGCTCTTCCTTTCACTACCAAAACAATATAAAACAAACAAACAAACCAACAAAAGACACCAAGTATAACTTTGGGGGAAGAAGGAGTGATCTTGGTTCTTCCCGTGTACTTCACCCATAAACTGCTGCAGCCCCTTGAGGTGAAAGGGTTTTGTTGTTATTGTCATTAGTAGTGGTTTGCTGGTTTGTTTTTAAAATGGGAATTAAAGACCAAATAAACCAAAATCATGAGGATCCAGTAGCAAGGACAGCCATCGCTGCTTGAGCCCAGCTTCCTTCCCTGACCCCGCCAAGAGGAAATGGGTGAGGGGCCTAGCAGGGCAGTGGAGCTAGAGGCAGGGCCCTGGCCTGGAGAGGGGAACACAGAATATCACATGGAAACCCAGCCCACTGAGCACCTACTTTGTGCTTAGGAGAGGTCCCAGAATGAGCTGGGAGAAGGTGAGAGTACAAAGCCAGGGGGCGCGGACCCAAAGACTCTACAGGGCTACTCTGAGGTCAGAAAAGGTGGCAAGTGTGTCCCTGAACAAGCCATACTCATCTCCACATGCACTCATGCTCACATGCTGCTGCTTGTGTTTTATTTTGAGAGGTCCGTTTCCTCAGAGCAATGTGTCCTGGGTGGTAGTTCTCTCTTTCTGTCCGCTCCCCTCCTTCTCTCTCCCTCTGTCCCTGCCTCTGCATCTCTCTGACTCTGGGCCTCGTGACCTTGTGAGGACCAGAGAGAGGTAAAGAGACCTTTACCCAGGTCATGGCAGCAAGACAAGACTGCCCTCAACCTTCCTCTGTCTCCCTCACCCCACTTGGAGGCGTGTGCGTGTGCTGAGTCTGGGAGATAACCTCCCTGCTCTCCCATGGTAGGTGTCTGGAGCAACCTCTGGGGGCTGCTGCTTATTGGGAGAACTGAATTCCCCCAGCATGCACTCTGATAGCAGGATTGTGGTGGGATTACCAATGGGGAGAGTTCAAAGGGATGCTGTGATCTCACTTGGGGAAGATAAAGCATGCATGCACAGCCTTTTTAGGTCTGAACTCACATTAGTCCTACAAGGCTGCACGCTACCTTGGATTAGCTCAGCGTGGCCCTCGCTGCTCAAACAGTGGGTGGTGCTGGGCGGAGCCTGACCAAGCCTCTCCTCTCTATAGAGGGCACACTGGCATCCCAGCCACCCCTCCAGGCACAGGAGTGGGCTGCAGATTAAATAGAGCGAGAGAGATTCAAACCCCAGTTTGCATGGCTGGGAGCTGGCTGCACTTAACTGGTTTTCCGCCAGCTGTCTGGGCACCACCAGCTGAGTGCTCAGCCTCCCTGGAAATGTGGGCTCCCTCCAGAGGCATCGAGCAGGGAGGGCTTCTGCTGAGTGTGGACAAGGGGAGAGGCTTCTGGAGGTGGCCCCCATATCCTTCTACTCCAGCATCAGGGAGGAACCTACCCTGAAACTCCAACCTGGGGTAGATTAACTTAATCACTTGTAAAATGTGAACCAAATTGTTCCTGCTGCCTCCAAGAATGTGAGCCTTCTGTTTGGTAATGATGCCGCCTGCTCTGGGCTGTTAACCTGGAGTTTAAAGGGAAGGGGTGGAAGGTGGGGAGGGGGTGGAGGTGGGCGGAGGAGGCTGGAACAGGGGGCCACTTCCTGAGCTATTTCTCTGACCCTCCTAGACTCAAAGTGCTTGCTCTGCCTGCCTGCACTGTGCACCCCACTGACCCTCTGATTTATGGGTTGGATGGCCCGGTACGAGTGGTCGGCAGTAAATTGCCATGTGAAATATGTTTTCCCCGTTCCTTCCCCGGGAGCTTCCTGTCACTCTGTCCCTGGTAGCAGCTTTAACCCTGTTCCCTCAGAAGCTCAGGGTGTTGTAACCGCACAGTGGTGCAGGGGAGGGTTGGAGCTGAGATTGCAGGGGGCACCCTGAGGTGGCATCACAGCCTTCAGTCCCCTTCCCTGCTCTGCTTAGTTTGGGAATAAACTCCACATTCTGGAGTGACCATTTAGAGCAGGTGTGATCCCAGCTGGAAGGACGGACCTCAGGTGGGATCTCCCTTCC
This sequence comes from Lyroderma lyra, assembly GCA_004026885.1. Lineage (NCBI taxonomy): Eukaryota > Metazoa > Chordata > Mammalia > Chiroptera > Megadermatidae > Lyroderma > Lyroderma lyra. The sequence continues at coordinate 455,795 of PVJL010000192.1, read as the reverse complement.
CACCGTGACTCAGGGATCGGGTTGGGGGGAAATCTGTGTGGGGTCATCCTGAGCACTGTGGGGTACTGAGCAGCATCCATGGCCCCTACTCACTCAATGCCAGGAGCACCCCTAGTGTGACAAGCCACAGATGTCCCCCACATTGCCTGGTGTCCCCTGGGGGCAGAGTTGCTCCAGGTGAGAGTCCCGTGAGAGCCCTGGTCAGAAAGACAAGTCTAGGGCAATCTTCTTAGCCTCTTTTTCATTATTGCCACCCCTCCCCCAAATCATTTTATACGCTTCTTCCTAATTGCCCCCTGTTTTAACACCATGCTATATATCTGCTATGTGCATTTGTGTATCTGCTGTCCACACAAGAGAGTATGGTTTTGCTTCCCCTAGTGACAATGCACATGAGGACTGGTCTTCACAGTCCCCTACTGGCTCGGCATGAGCCAGCCCCCTTGCGAAGCACCTTCTCTCTAGTTCTGGGGGTTCCAAGGCTGCCTGCTCTGACCCAGCCCTGGTGGGCCTTGAGGTGGGGGTCTGTGGTCTCCATCCTTCATTTTCAGCTCCGCTTTCTCGTTGCCATGGCTGGGAGGGCTCGGGGGAGCTCATGGCCCAGAACTCAAGTCTGCAGGGGATTCCTTCTCCTCCATGTGCTCTCTCCTCCAGTGCAGCTCCACTGTGGCAGACTTCGAACTCGTCTAGGCAGGAAGGCATTGCAAAGAACCACAAGTGTAATTGCAGGCCACCCACCTCATTGAACACACCAGCCTCCGCCTCGTCTTACGTGCTCCCCTGGCTTCTGTTAGTTCCGTTCACGGTAGTTTGAGTGCATCCAAAGAGTATCCGTGCCTGTATGTGCTTCCATGAGAGCTGCTCTCTAGATGCTGTGACAGGCCTCCGCTCTGCTCCTTGTCCTCTCATGACCTTTGAAGCTCTCTCATGGTGGGTGGCAAACAGGTGTCCCAATCTCTTCTCTCTCCCTTCTGCTCCTGTCCCATGTCCAGGATTGTCTCCAGGTTACAGGCAGTTGTGTTCAGGCTTCCTGCTTACTCAGAGGCAGGGCTTGAGAAACCCATGTGTGTCCTCTCACCCAAATCTCGCTGGGGTTGGGGGCTTCCAGGCCTGTCGTAGGGTGCTGCCCATTCTTCCCATGTGCTACTTCCTCAGTGTCCCTGTTGGGTTCTCTGGCACTGGCTGCCAGCCCGCTGGTAGGCATGTGGCTGACCTGTGTGTGGCTCACTCATGGCAATGGACCTGCCACCCCTTGTCATCATGACTTTGCTGCTTTTCCTGGTAGAACTGGAAGCCTGACATTTAGATCTGCAGACCAGGTTGCTCCCAATCAGCAGCACTGCTGATACTTGGACTGTTCATTTTCTGTGGGTCCATCCTAGGCACTGTGGGGTGTTAAGCAGCATCCCTCGACCCATCCACTTGATGCCAGGAGCATCCTCAGTCATGACAACTACAGATGTCCCCACATATTACCTGGTGTCCCCTGGGGGCACAGTCAAAATATAAGAGAACTCCTGGGCTAGTGAGGCTGGTGGATGGGCATGTTCCTCCTCCTACCTCCTCCTCTTTGCTGCCCCAGCCTCCTTGGTGCTGCTAGTAGGTGAGCTTTGGGAGGCAGTGGCCACCTCTAGCCCAAAGCAGGGGTTGAGGCCTTTTCTAGATGAGAATGTAATCTGGGTCAAGGGATTCTATTGGTGGAGCACGGGTATGTCCCCATTGTGCCTTCTCCACAAGCCTTCACCCCACCTTCCATGGGCTTTCCTACCCTCCTGCTTGGGGCAGAGTTTATTCCTTGGCTGCAGTGAGCACCATGGTAATGAAGTTTGCTATAAGGTTGGGCAGGGCCTGTTCCTCTTGCAGTGTTGGTGATGGAGCCTAGAAAAGCAGAGGGAGAATGAGAAGGGGGAGCCCGAAAATTCAGAAAGCCTGAGGGCTGGCATTGGGGCACTCAGGCCTGGCTCTGTCCTGGTGTGGGCAGGGCCTGTTGAAGTGTTATGGGAACACCCTTGGGAAGTTCCTGACCCAGAGCACCCTGGGTTCATTATTATCATTGAGGTTGTCATTATCGTCTGTGCAGAAGGGGAGGTTGCGGCGGAGCAGTCACAGATAGGCAGAAGGACCTTCTCAGCTGTCCAGGAAAGGATACCCGAGGAGGAAGGGGACAGGTCTTAATGAGCCCAAGTCATGCCTATGGACCCCGGGGAGGCTGACGGTGACACAGATGAGGCTTCCTTTATGTAGAAAGGGAAAGAGAGTGGCTCTGAAGCTCCCGCCTCCTGAGGGCAGTGTCAGTTGAAGGTCCTCAAGACCTGCCTGGTCCCTGGCTGTTGGAAGTGGCTTTTGGGAGCAGGGAAGCAGGCCCTGGGGCCAAGGACTGAGGGAGCCCCAGGAGCCTGTGTCTAATTGTTTTGTTTATGAAGCGCTCGTGAGAGCTTCCAGTGGATTTCCTAATGAACTGGTTGTTGTGTGCCCGCTGCAGTGCTGGTAATTGCATCAGAAACAGGGGGCTGCGTCTGCGGGCCCTCAGAGCAGACGTGCCTTCTTGGCTGGGTTTCTGCCCCCATCTTTGGGTGGTTAACACTGTGTGGACTAAAGTGCCAGGGACACCTCTCACTCCCACCTGATCATTCCACGAGGAACGTGTTTGTCATCTGCCTTGTCCAGCATCTGCTCAGCAGTCATTACAAGTCACTGCTCAGCTCCTGGGGGACACAGAATGAGACTGGTGAGGTGCAAAGTAGGAGACATACAAGGGACAAGGATGTTGGAAAGAGTTCTGACCCTAGAGAAAGTGCAAAAAGCAAAGGGGACAGGGTGGGACAGGGACAGGTGGTTGAGTTGATGCTGCAACAAGAACCTGGTATATTCGTGTCCTAAGGCCACCATCACAAAATGCCATAAACTAGGGGGCTGGGAAGCAACAGAAGTCTGAGACCAAGGTGTTGGCAGGGCCATGCTCCCCCTGAGGGCTCCAGCGGAGTGTCCGTCCTTCATCTCCTAGCTTCTCCAGGTTGCCAGCAGTCTTTGGTGTCCCTTGGCTTGTAGACACATCTCTCTTATCTCTGCCTTAGTCATCACATCTCTGTCTCTGTCTCTGTCTCTCTCTCTCTCTCTTTCTGTGTGTGTGTGTGTGTGTGTGTGTGTGTGTGTGTCATAAGGACATTAGTCATTGGATTTAGGATCCACTCTAATCCAGTGGGACCTCACCTTAAACAATTACACCTACAAAGACCCTATTTCAAAATCAGGTCCCCGAACTCCCTAGTAGGCATGAATTTAGGGGCACTCTTCAGTCCCATAAGCCTAGGGAGCATGAGGGGTGCGGGGGTGGGTGGGCAAGCATTCCTGACGAAGGAACAGAAAGTGCAGTCTTTGGTGGGGAACGGGAGAAAGGAGGCGCAATTGCCCAGAGGTATGCAGTTGGGCTGGAGAGGAGAGATGTGTGGGCCTGGGCTTTACGGCGGGGCCTGTGGGACTGAGCAGTAGAAGGGATGTGAGGGATGTGAGAGAGCAGGGTGGTCGAGCATCTGGGCACATGGCAGGGCCTTTAGGTGAGCAGAGAAAAAGGGAAGGACCTGTGCCAAGGTCACGCTGTCCACCATGAAGCCCCTGGCCGCATGCAACCATTTAACTGTAAATTAATTAAAATGAAGTAAAATAAACATTCTGTGCCTGGATTGCATCAGCAGGTTCTAGTTAAGAGCCACATAGGCTAATGGTGAGCACATGGAATGTAAAGATACACACTTTTCCTGTCTTCTTAGGCAGCTCGGCTAGGACGTCTGTGTGGAGGAGTCATAGACAGCAAGTGGACATGGGGTCAGCTTGGTGGGCCAAGGCCAGGAGGTGCTGATGAGGTGGAAGGGGCCTTTGGGTTTGGACATGTGGCCCTGCAGGTGGCAGTGTGATGTCAGCTGAAAGACAGTCCTATGTGTGGTCCGGCCTTCCCTAACATGGAATTTGCCGCTCCTGGCTTGGGCACACATTTGTCTGTGGCCAGTGGCTATTGAACCGCCCTCTAAGTCCCACGTAACCCTGCACATTTGCCTGGCTCCTGATTTAGGGCTGGAGTTGGCGCTGCTGCACAGATAAGAAAGTAAGCGGGTCCCTGTGGTCAGATGCTGTTTGGGTTGATGATTTCATTGAACCACATTTAATAATTTCCTCTTTAAGCTGATTACAGCATACTCCTCTCCTACTTGCTATTTTACAAACTCTAATATCTATTCAGTCTTTTAAAAAGAGGTTGCCTCTGAAAGCTCAGTGCAATTTAAATCGGAGGGAATGTGACAGGTAAGATCCCAGGGTTCCAAAGCAGTCTAGCCTCATTACTTTGTACGAGGCTCATCAGTCTTTTCTCAGACTGCCTGCATGTCCCAAGGAGCCTAGAACAGACTGCTGAAAGCTCCCAACAAGGAGGAGCCTGTGACGTTCTTTTGATTGCTGTCAGTCCTGGTATGACACTTCCAGCTTTACTGGGGTGACTAGCCATCATGACCCAAATGCTGCCAAGGATAAAGGCGAGAGAGAAATAGGGAATGAATGTGGAGCTGGGCAACTCTGGAGGAAGGTTTGGGAAGGGGCCAGACATTGGAGGTGGGGAAGGGGAACGAGGGGTGTGTAGGACCAGAGGATGAGGGGCTTCTGCCACCCCCTCCGACCTTGTGGGCACAGCTCTGTTCTGGTCTTGTGGCTCAGAGACTGTGTGGCTTTCTCCCCCAGAGCAATTGCTGCCCTATTCCATACTGCCTGCTGATTGAGACCCGCTCGTTGGGTAGCGTCTATGAGCAGTGGTGAAGTGCTTTACATTCCTGGCGCCACGGAAATGCCGAGTAGTAGGATCCTCTGGCCTGTACTGGGCATTCATATTCATGCCTATGAAAAGGATAAATTTATTTTGCTTTTAAGCTTGGACTGGGAGAGCTGGTGTTGAGGCAGCCAGTCCTCAGTTATCATCCTGCAGTGGGGTCCCCAGTGGGAGTCAGGGTCTTGTGCTGGTAGCCAGTCCTCTGGGAGTCATCCTGCCATGAGCCTTAAGCATTGAGAACCTGAGTGCCATGGGCCCTCTGAGCCTACCCTCTGCTCTGTGTGACTGGGACAGCTCTAGCCGAGTGCTGCTGGCCCCCTGGGCCACTAGCTCTGCGCCCAGTGACATTCTGAATTCTATTTTTCATGCTTTGGAAAGAAGAAATCTATTTGTTTGTGCTCAGGGCCCTGCTCTGATAACCAACAGCAAACTTTCGTCCTACCCTGTTTTTTCATTTTCCCCGAATTTAGCAGCGGGTCCCCAGAGACCCTCGCGTGAGTGTCAGGCTATTTGATGTGTCAGTCTTCCAACACAGGGCGACAGCCCTCCTGCTCCTGGCTCGCCGCTCACATTAGGCCCAGGGCCCCTAGACTTGGTGGTTGTAACTCATCATTTACCATTCAGAAGTGACAAGTATGCTTCTTAGTGGCCAGCGCTCTCAAGACCCCAGCTTTTTGTGTAAGTCTGATGGGTTTGAGCCACGGGGGTCACATAGGCTGGTGCTTATGTGACAGGAAATTTTGTGTTGGGAGCACCCTGTCCAGGGAATGACCCAAGCCTTGGTTTTGCCCCATGAGGACTCAGTTCCACTGAACCCCCTCTCTGCCCCCGCCTGTCCCCCATGTCCCCTCCCTGTCCCCCCAATAACTTCCCTTTCCACCCATTTCCCTCCACTCCTCTTTCTGCCTGTCCTGTCCCGGCATCTTCTCCCCCATCTGTTTCTCCTTCCTACAGAACCGAAGCTGAACACATGCACACCAGGGTTCTGGGGGACTCTGGTGAGTCTATGTGGTGAGCAAGAAGGCAAGAGAAGGGACCCTCCTCCAGGGCCTCATCTGGGCAAAAAGTGCTGATAACTGGAGTGGCAGAAGGAGAGGGCACAGTAGGTGCTCCTTCCTGGCAACCAAGGAGAGGATCATGTGGGCCCTTAGTGGATATGGCCCTTCTTTGCCCCCGCTGCCCCATCTCCCCAGTTACTCTAAGGGCCCCGTGCTGCGTAGGACAGCCACATCAACTCAGCCTATAATAAGTAGTTCAGACAGGGGAGCTGGGACTCATTGTCGGCTAAAAGTTGGAAACCATTTTGCTCTGGGTTTTATGGCCTCAATTGCAGAATCTAATCTAAGATCAGTGCCTTTCTTTTTAAACATCTAAAACCTTGGGAAATTGCTTCTCACCCAATCAGACTGTTCTGAAGTCTCAGGAAGTTTGACGTGATGCCCTTGTCAGGGGAAGCCACACCTGTCATTCAGACCTCATCTTAAATGTGTCCCTTAGCTGTGTACAAATATTACTGCTTGTAGGTGTAGCATCCAACACCACAAAAGACAGAAAAATAAAACCCCACGTCAAAGTCTGTTTTTCACCTTCTGCTGTAGGCCCTGACATAGTACTTCTCTGTAAACCAGGATGCCCGAGGGCCTGACCCCTTTAACCCTGATATGTCATTTCAGGGACCTCAGTTCCTGTGTTCCTCCATTTATGAGTGTCGAGTTCATAAACACAAAAAACCCCAGGGCAATCCTAGGCAGACTGTCCAAAATCTGTAGCTTGGATTAGGAGCTGGTGCCTCTGCTAAAAGGGGGAACTGTGAGCCCCAGACAGCATGGGACAGATCCCATTGGGCCCCCAGGTCCTGTTTGAGGAAGAGTCTGGGCCCAGATTGGGGTGAAGTGCCACTGGCCCACTGGGGTCCTCTTGGGCTCTGATGATGTGTTTCCCACTGTGAGTGGCCAGCTCAGGCTGCAGGTACAACAGGTGGCCCAAAGAGGTGGAGCCCTAGGTCAGGCCCTTGGGCACCAGGCTCTGGGTGCTCCCTGGCACCTGGTAAGAGTTGGATTCTGGAAGCAGATGGTGGGGAGAGTTCAGCCTGCCACACGTGGTGAAAAGCAGGACTGCAGTAAGTTCTACAAGGACCTCTGTCTCGGTCCTCACAGGCTGCTGTAACAGAGTACCAGAGATGGGACAGCTTAAATAGGAGGCATTTACTTCTCCCACTTCTAGAGGCTGGAAGTCTGAGATTGGGGTGCCAGCATCATTGGGTTCCGGTGAGGGCTCTCTTTTTGGTTTGCAGATGCTGACTTCTTGCTGTGTCCTCACATGTCAAGAGATTTGGTCTTCTTTCTCTTATAAGGCCACTAGTCCTATAGGATCTGGACCCCACCCTTATGACCTCATTTAACCTTAACTATTTCCTATGCCCCTGTCTCCAGATACAGTCACATCAGGGTTCAGGGCTTTAACATCAGAATTTGGGGGGACACAATTCAGTCCATAGCACATGTCTGTTGTCACTCACACAATTCAGTAATGTTCGCATGTGGGGAAGTTCACCACCAAGGTCTTAGTCCTCAAGTTACCCTGCAAAGATTGTTTTATCACTTAAATCAAGGTTCAGCAAACTTCTATAAAGGACAGATAGTGACTATTTGGGGATTTGTGGGCCATACAGTCTCCACGTGACTGCTTAGCTCTATTGTAGCAGCACAAATGTGACTATGGACAGGGCTGCATGCCAATAAAACTTTATTTACAAATACAGGTGGCAGGCCACAATCAAAAGAACCATAATTGCTCTTTTTTTCAATGTCCCTGGCTTTTTCTAAATACTTTTGCTCATAATGGAGGTTTGCTGTATTCTTGACTGCATTTTGCATTTCTTCAGATAACAGATCCATCCTAAGAATGTTTCTGTTATTTAAATGGTGCCTTCTAATGGATTTATAATTTATCTAATCTGTCCACAATTGTTTAACGAGTGGGGCAGTGTGCCTGTGCTCCTGTGCTCCTGTGTGTGTGTGTGTGTGTGTGTGTGTGTGTGTGTGTGTGTGTAATGAAGTAGAGAACGGCTTTGTCTGGATTTCTCACTTTCTTGGGTAAGATCCCTAGGAGGGGGAGGTGAGGGACACGCCTGCCTCAAGTGTGAAAGGAGCCACATTCCACATTTTGTGCAGGTCTTGTCTCTTGCTGATGGCAGCTGGTGGTGTTTCCAGCAGTCTGGCCTTGCTGGGGGCCGTGGTGGGGATGGTGACTGAGCCCATCTTGTCTCTCTTCCTCTGGGGGAGATTTGTAGCGGGTGGAGCTATGGCTTCTCTCTGCTGTCACTTGAAACAGCTCTTGTTCCTCCTGTGTTCAGGAGCACCATTGAATGCATTCCGCTGATTAATTAAACTGGTGCTAGCAGCTCCTGGAACAGCGGTAGTAGCGCTGTCAGGGGCTCTTTGGAGGCGCACTTTGCAGGCCATCAGGCTTTTCTTGATGTCAGGCACTGTTTGAGAGCCAGTTTCTGCTCATGAGTGTTGGGGATGCTGAGAGGGGTGTCCATCCAACTGCAGCCCAAATCATGCCTCTTCCTTCTGCTTGCAGGCTCAGTTGGTATTACTGGTAAACCAAGAGAGGCCGCAGATGCTGCCCGCAGGATCTTGGGGTGGGGGTGAGTGGGTAGGAGCTGAGGTCTCTGTAGACAGGCCCACCCTATGGACAGGAGGCCAACCCCAAGGCAGACTGACAGGCCTGGGGTGGGGACCCCCTGCTAATGCAGCTTGTCTACAAACAGGCTATCTGTATGCACTGGCAGTGCGACCCAGGCTGTGCCCTCAGCACCCTGCACCATGAACCTCCCCCCTATATGTCTGCTTCTTGCATTTACTCCTTCAGCTGTCCCCAGATGCCCCAGTGGGCACTAATGGAACCACCAGCTGCTGGGCCCTGGCTGATTTGAGCAGGACCTGTGCTGCTCTGTGACTTCATTACTTAGTGGGTCTCAGAGTGGGAGGCCCTGCCCCTTTGTTCCACCATGGTACAGAGGGCTGTGGGCGTGCTCAGGCCTACAGGGGGTCCCTTAGACCCCTCCTCCAGTTGTGCCCATTTTCTCTTGTCAAAAACTAATGATGAGGCTGAACTCCTTGGAGGGCACACTGTCTGTGTAGCAATGCTGGTGGGAGACTGCCAAGTGGAGGAGCTAGAAAGAGCATCAGAAACTGTCAGCTCGTCACTCCTGTAGTTTCTTGCAAAACGCCTGTCCCAAAAGTTTTGGGAGCCCTACAGGGGCTGGAGGGGGAGGATGATCTGGGGCCTCATTAATGGAAACAAATAGTGAGATTTTCTCTTAGCCCCCGTTCCCTCCCTGGGTACAGCTCCAAGGCTGCCCTGAGGACTCCAGCCTCTGACCTTCTGCCTGCTCCAAGCCCCTTTCCAGAATGGCCTCTACACAGGGGAGGCGCCCTGTGCATGTTCCTGGTCCCCCAAAAGAAACAGCTGCATATGACATTCTACTATGGACTTGACTCCAAAACAGAATGGGGAGCTGTTTCAAGGGTCTGGCACAGTCAGCCCTGGAATGTTGCCTTAGCACCTTCCTCTCTCAAACTGTCAGGCTGAAACAGGGTGGTGGGTCTGCAGTGCCTGCACCCCTGAGCTCAGCTGCTTATCCCATGGAGGTGACTCTGACTGTGTCTCAAAGCTGGGAAGCTGCCATTCCCTACCCCTGTGACCCACAGGACCTTGCCTCATTCCCACTGTTTTCCTCCCTGGGTGCCTGGTCATGCTCCCCAGATCTTTGTCCCCCTATCCATGACAAACCCCATCCCAGCCAGAAGCTGCACAGAGACATAAGAGTGGCTGTCCCCAGTGGCTTAATCCTGGCCCAATGAGGGAGTGAGGGGCTAGGCTCAGGCCACCGGGCAGGGCACTTGGTTCAGTGGCACCCATCTATATGTCCCCTTCCACAGGTGCACACAGGTGCTTTTTTTAATTACTTAAGGAAAAGCAATCGCAGGGCTGCTCAGTACAAATCCCTTAAGCCACTGTTGATGGTGACGCTGGGGAGGCCGAGGCCCAGCCAGGAATCCGAAACACGGGCACCATCTGTGCTCCTGCCACTCGCAGCCAAATTACAGTGCCAGCCTTTCTGTGCTGCACAATTTTTCATTAAATGAATTGAGTTTGTTGGGAATCACTTGGTCATAAATATTCCCTCCTGCTCGTGGTCTTGTTATTGCTGTCCCCAAGTCCAAGAGTCAGGATCCAGGCTGGCAGTGGTAAAAGGTGGAGGGCATCGGGGCTGAAAGAAATTCCCGGGACATTTTTCGCAGCTTCTCCTGCACCCCCACCCCCAGCTGTTGCGTCCAGCATGACACAGGTGGTGGGAAAATGGGAAGGGTGATGCAAAGTGATGAAAGACAGTAGCCAAAAATATATACTATAAGTGGGACCAAGGGACTCCAGCCTCACGGACTGAGTGCTGAATTGGGCAAAGGCATAGCTTTTATTTGGATAGAATGAGAAAGTGAAGCTTGTATAGGGAAGTAAAAACCTTCCTCCTTCTAAGGTCTGTGATTATCATGCCTTAAGGCTATTCCCGAAAGTCCCCATTGGGTTCCAGCAGTATTGTGCCTTTACGCATATACATAGCCCCAAGGAATGGAGTCATTGTTATTATAAAAACATCCATTAAGGGAGGGAATGGTTGAACTCATCCCATTAGATCTCAGGCTGAGCTATAGCGGAGAGAGGGCAGCCAGGGGGCAAGAGATTAACCTCAGAGAGGGTGAGAGGCTGTGCCTCACCTCTGTTGAGCCCAAGCTCTCTCCTGATAGTTCCTATGTGACTGTGCCTGTCTTAGGTTCCTGTCTTAAGAAATGTTACCCGTCATTGATTAACCAGCCATCCTCCAGGGCCATACAGGGTGATGTGAGGTGTGTGAGTGAGGGAGGAACAGTACCACCGAGAGAAGGTCAATTCTGTCTCCTAGATAGTCCATGCCCCCGTGGCCTCCACGCTTAGCTCCTGCCTTAGGATGTCATGGGGAATGCGTGGGATGGGGGCAGACAGGTGGGCAGCTGTAAGGCAACACCCAGCTGCCTCTGATTTGAGATCATAAATATTTCACTGTTTCCAGAGTAAATTGAGGAAATTTGGAAGAGCTTGTCAGGGCAAGGTACATAATTGCTGTATTTAATTAAGGCTTTTCCTTTTTGTTTCCTTCATTTCCTTTGAGAAAGTGGCAGTGACAGCCAGAAGGTTGTCAAAGGAGGGTGAGATGAGCATTTAAAACGGAAATGAGTTTTTTAGCTACGGTTTTGGAAATGAGCTTCTCCTGAGCCTGTTTATTTGACAGTATAGCAGATAGAGTGGCCACCAGAGTTCTCAGTGGGCATTTGCAAACCCAGCTGCAGGGGCTACAGTGCAAATAGCTCTGGGTGTTTTCCTGATGGGCAGGTGCCCTGAGGCCTCCCGTCCCGGCTCCCCAGAAAGAGGCAAGAGGCAAGAACTGTGCCTACTTTAGAGAAAGGCAGGTGCAGCATCCTGGGGTCACAGCCACCCCTGAGGACCCTTCATCTTCTGCACCAACCCCCAGCTTCCACATAGCTTCAGCCATCCCTGTAGAGACTCCTCCTCCAGAAGTCTGCCTCCCTTTCGATGGGCTGCTCTGTCCTCTGAAGCCTAGACCAGAAGCCGGCAAACAGCGGCCTGTGCCAAATTCAGTCCTCTGCCTGTTTTTGTAAATAAAATTTTATTGGTACACAGCCATGTCCATTCGTTTATGTAGCATCTATGATGCTCCTCATCTACAGTGCAGAGTTGAGAGTTTGTGACAGAGACTGTGTGGCTCACAAAGCTGAAGAGATTATTGCTTGGCCCTTTATAGAATTTTTCAGCCCTGCCCTAGACCAGAGGTTCCCCCACCTCTCGCAGTAGGATACTTCTCCTGCCCTATCTTGGACTTCTCCCACAGGCAAGTGGGAGACCAGGGCCCAGCTCCCAGGATCCTTGGCTGGCTTTTCTGGCCCACAACTGCTCCAAGTGTCAAGTGTCTCCAAGATGCCTTGGTGCCTCCTGCGTAGTACCCAGTCCTAGGGGCCACCATGATGCTATGACATGGAGGAGAGGCTCTGGGAATGCATAATTTATTGGAGAGGGTGGTATTCAGAGGATTAGGAGGACCCTGTGTCAACCTGTCCTCATCACATGTTTGCCCTGCTTGAAACTCCCAGATGCAGAGGCCCTCCTGTATAGGGCAGATCTACTTCAGCTGCCTGGTACAAAGTGGTCCAGCTCCCTTCCTCACTGTGCCACTTTCCTGGGCAAGTTGCTGAGGCTCCTGGGTCCTTGGCTTCCTCTCTTGAACCCTGCAAGGCAGGGGTACCTTCTGGCAATCACCTTCGTTTCCTATTCGCTCGTAGTCTTGGGAGCTTCTCCCTCTTCCTAACCCTTGGAACCACTGTTGTTATAAAACATTCATGCATTTGTACCTACTGCGGGGAGTGGGGTCTGATGGGAGAGATTTTGGTTTGAACTGATACAAGGCAGCTGGAACTCAGCCCCATGAAGCCTCTGGCTCCTACGCTGGGGTCACATGCCTGCTGATTCTCTAGCTCTTTGCAGCACAAGACCTGCCCTCATTTCTCAGCACCATGTGCCAGGTGGTGGTGACTCCACCGGGATTGACCAAAGACTCACATTGTGGGGTACAGCTCGGAAAAGGACATTCGGCAGCTTTCCACCTGGGACAGGAAGACTCCACTTCCAGTCTTGTGATAGAAATTCTCTAATAGCATGGGATGGCTTGCTTGCGGGCTCAAAGGGTGTCCCTCATGCCTCCTGCAGTGCACATGCCGGAAGGACATGGTCAAGATCTCCATGGACGTCTTTGTGCGCATCCTGCAGCCAGAGCGCTATGAGCTGTGGAAACAAGGCAAGGACCTCACGGTGCTTGACCACACCAGGCCCACAGCCCTGAGCAGCCCCGAGCTCAGCTCCTGGAGCACCTCCCGGGCCTCACTCAAAGCCAAGCTCCTCCGCAGGTGAGTTGCCAAGGAGTCTCGCTGTGTTTGGCTCTGGTGACACCAAAAGCGACCCCCCACCCCAGCCATTTCCCTCTGGCTGATGGCTACAGACTGTCCCCTCCCTCTTCTCCTCTCCCCGTCTCCTCCTTCTCTTCCCTTTCTCACCACTTTTGAGGCAGAGTGTATTTCTCAGGCCCCGACGTACTCATGTGTGCAGTTGGTAGGCTTTGAGGCAGGTGAAGTCTGCTGACCTCCCTCTTCTGCTTGCAACCCGCATGTGAGAGCCCTGTGTCTCTGTGGAGAAGCTGCTGGACCCCTTCTTGGCTCTAGCAGTAGCAAGTCTCATGCTGGAGTCACAGGGCACGGGGCAGCCCAGCGCTTGTGTAGGCTACCAGCCCCTGCCCTGTCTTCTCTGTGGTGGTTTGTTTAGCACTTCTAACAACGCGATGCTAGAAGCTGCAGTCCTGGAGATAACTGGGAGACCTGGCCCCTCAGGGATGTGCTTTGCCACCCACAGCCTGTCTCAGGGAGCTTCCTTCTGGACCCTACCTTCCAAGTACATGCCCGGAATCTGGCTGCACCCTTTTGGCTTCAGCATCAAGGCCATGTGGACATGGGTGGCAGGCCTGGGCACAGGAGGAAATCGACTTCCTACCAGGAGTGAGACATCAGTGAGCAGTGCACTCCCCATGGCGCCTGGCAGCCCTGGAAGTGTCAGTCCCCATTTTGCTCCTTCTCTGGTCAGTGTCCATCAGGCTTTCAGAGTTCTGAGCTGCTCAGACAGAGTTCTAACAGATTCCTTTTTGGTGCCCTAGGGACATTCAGCAAGTCCTCACTGGGCCTGGGTGTGCATGGCAGTGGGGAGGGATGGCCCAGAGCAGGCTAGGCATTCCTGTGAAGGGCCAGAGTGTCGATGTTTTCAGCTTAACTGCCAGAGGGCCTCTATTACCACCACTTAACTCTGCAAAAAGCCACCAGACAGTGGGCATTCGTGAAACAGTGAGCATGGTGTGCCCTAATAAAACTATTTCTGGACATTGAAGTGGGAATTTCATGTGCCACACAGTACTGTTCTTTTAACTTTTTGAGCCACTTAAAAATGGAGGCACCATTCTTAGCTGGTGGGCCATGACAAAGCAGGCAGCGGGTAGATCTGGTCCTCAGGTGAGGTTTTCCATCTGCAGCCACTCAGTTACTTCCAGCTTCTCTTGTCCCTACCAGTGATGCACAGCTGGCCCCCAGACCTAGCCACTGGGAGGGTGGGGCTTGCCCACTTCCTTCCTTTGGTAGTGCCCCATTGGTAGCACTCCCACTCTCTGCACAAACACCCTTAGAACTCTTTCTGGGAAGAATCATCCTGACGGAGCCATCACACCTGGTTCAGAACCTCCCCCAACTGGGCTTTTCAGATTTTCAATCTGTCTGTCTGTGAACCACAAATGTCGGGCACTCAGCCTCACCCATGTTTTCCCCACCCCTTGGCCTCTCTCTTTGAGAGTGTTCTATCAGCTTACAGTGCTTTCGCATCTGTTCCTGACAGCCCTCCTGAAGGTGAGTCTCTCTTTTCTGATTTCTTTTGTTGTCTGTCCTTTTGATTTCCCGCTCTCCTGTGTGTCCTCATCCAAAGCAACTTCTCTGTGAGGCCTAGCGGTGGCGGCAGCTTTCTCAGCAGGGCAAGCTGGAACAGAGCTAGACGAGACAATGCAGTATTTGCATAATGGCTAATTGGCTGTGGCTCAGGCTAATTGGTCAACAGAGCAGACTGCCAATAAACAGGCGCCACACTCCAGAAATGGATGGCATTAGAGGACCAGGGGCCCCAGCCTCCAAGCTCGTCTTTCCCCGGAACCTTCTGTGCACAGAGGAAGTCATCCCCAGCCCCCACCCCCCAGCCCAGCTGGTCCTCACTGGAGGGCTCCAGACCACTTGTCACGCTCTGTTCCTTTCTGGAGCATTCCTCTCCTGCCTCCCCCTCCCTTGCTTCCGACCTGGGGAGTTGTAATATTCCAACTGTGGGACTGAATAACAAATTAAATTGTGTTCCCAAGGATATAATTTTATTTAAAGCCTTCAGTGTGTAAAATAAGCCCTAAATCCTTTTTCTTAAGTCACAGTGGGGGGCTTTCTCTGCAAAGGTTGATTTGGGGGAACTGACGTTTGAAAACCCAAGGCCGCTGCCCCTCTGCCTGAGTGTCAGTGACTCAGAGTCGCCTGTGCCTTTCTCTCCTGACCCCAGGCCTGCTCCCCGTGGCATCCTACCCCTGCCCAGCTGTGTGTGGTCTCCACTGAGGGGATACTCTGAGCTCCAAGGTGTTTGTTTTGGGGAAAGAGTGGCTCGGGCTAGATAGGGATAGGGGCAGATCTGGCTCCTAGACTGGGGTTGTATGTCCCCCCTCCCTACCCCCTTTCCCCACACTGAGGACACTTAGGCTGGTCATTCTCTGTGGGGCTGTCTTGAGCACTGAGGTTTGTTGAGCAGCATCTGTGCCCCCACCAACTCAATTCCAGGAGCACCCTCAGTCATGACAACCACAGATGTCCTCAGACACTACCCAGTGTCCCTGGACAGAGGTTCCATGCTCTTCCACTGACCCCCCTGCCATGTTCCTGGGTAGCCTCTCCTCATCCTCTTGCAGTTTCTCCTTTGTCTCCGCTCAGACTGGCTCAGCGAGGTCCCACCCTCACCCTCTGACAGTCCAACCTTCCTGACACAGCCCCACACATTGTACCCCACATGTCATCTTGGAGCAGAGACCAGGTATGGGCACCTCTGGGAGAGAGTTATCTGCTGGCTCCTTGTCAGTTTGTCACTGACCCCGCCCCATGACAAACAGGACATAAAGCTGGGACCTTCCTGCTCCTTGCTGTTCAGCCCCTTTGGCCCTCACCACCACGTGAGATCCCTGCTTGGCTGGCACAGGCCACCATGGAATCTGGCACTGTGCCCAGGCCAGTCTCTGCTGGGCTCCCCTCCTCCTGTTCCTACCCACAGCCCTTCTCCATGTGCAAATTGCCTTTCGTCTTGCGTTCTCTTTATTTCCAACGAGAGCATTAAGAAATGTGGAGTGTTGACATGTTGCAGCAGATGTGTGTTCAGCCTTCTGTACAAGTGTGTGGAATATCTGCACTGCCACTGGACACTCATGCACAGAGGGTGGAGAGGAGACATACTTCCTCACTGGGACCCATGGGACCCATGGAACCCATTGGTCCCCAGCCTACCCCTGGCCTATCACTGGCTGTGGCCTCCAGCTGCCCACAGTGGGGGCCATCAGCTGCTTGTGGCCAAGAGCCCTCTGGCCCTGCTCAAACCACCACCCCGCACCACTTCTCACCCACAAGACTCAGATCACCATGCGAACAAGGGGATAGGAGCAGTTTCACATCCCCTTTGATTCCTCCTGACCCCACTCAGGGCCCCGAGCCAGGCTGGACACTATTGCATCTCTGACCCCAGTCCTGCTGGGGCCACCTGGCCTGTCACAGTCCTGAGCCTCTCCCCACAGACACAGCTCCTGGCCACTCAGGAATGGGCCCTGTGACTCCTGGGACTGGCAGGTCCTGAAGAGCTTGTTGCCCTGATAACTTACTGAACATTTCCTAAATTGTTCCTCCCCAGAACACACTATGCAATTTCTCAAAGGCAAAAGCCTCTGAACACCGCACACCTAATTGTCTTTGGGGGCAGAGAGCGCTGGGAGGAAAGGAGCTGCGTGTCCTGGGTCTCCACAAGGGGAAGAAGCACCTGGGGTGCGTGGCTCACAGCCCTTTGCACCTGTGAGCAAAGGATTGAGGGGCTGTGTTGGCCCAAGCCACCTTGGCTGCCTCAAATTCCCCCTGTGGAGTCATCAGTCCTGGGTAGCCCCTGGTGCTGTGAAAGCTGACAGCACTACATCAGGATGTAGATGGGCTTGTGCTCTGGGCCCATTGGTGACCAGGTCCAGAACCACTGTGAGCCCACAGCATGGGGTGGTGGCCCAAGGGGAGCCCCTCAATCTGCCTCTCCTGATATTTGGGGTCCAAAGACACCTGCTTCTGTCTTGGAAATATTAGTATAGGCATTCGAATTCAGTCCCAATAGTTGGTTTGTTTAAATTTAACCAAGTAACATCACGTTAAACCTGGCAAGCAGCATGCATGTTGATCTCGAACTTCTCCTAAAATGCCACTCCACTAAAATGACCATAAAGGAGTGACAAAGAGTGGGAGAGGGGACTGTGACAGCTAAACAGCAGCAGCAGATTTCAAAAAGAATGAAAGAACCTGACTTTGCAGCACAGAGAAAAGTCAAGTCCATGGGCCTGTAGACAGGGGTGGCTGGTTTGTGCTGAGGAACTCCAGAAAGGCCTAGTGTTCTGAGACATAGATACTTCCTGGCATGGGGGACAGAGGTGGATGGAGGCAGGTGTGAGGAATTGCTGGGCTCGTGGCCCCCGTGATCCCACCTTATCTTCCTGTAGAACGTTGCCCTGCTGCTTGGTGAGGTCGAACCTGAGTGATTCGGGTTGGAGGGAGGGGCCTTCCTGAAGGTGGAATGGTGGAAGCCTGGCTGCTAACCCCACATATCCCCAGCCCCAAGACCAGAGAATGTAAGGGTTCTGTCCAGGTCACAGAGTGGCCCAGCAGAGCAAAGCTACAGAGCAAAGTCACCATGAGTGGCAGAGCTCCTGCCCGCCCTACCTCCTTTAAGAGCATTGCTCACACCAGCGACCTTCTTAGTCCATTGCACAACTCAGCCAGGGGATCTGTAAACCTCCGAGGAAACTCCCAGAGTGAAAGACAGAGAGCATCTCAAACAAAAAGGAAAAGGAGAATTCCATGGAAAGGGATGTTGTAGTGAGCAGAAGAAAACTTCCACATTCCCCTCAGAGCAGGATGGCCTGTGCATTTATGATAGAAGAACCTGTTGTGTAAAACACAGGAAGGAGACGGCTCTTGGGTGTTTAAAATGAGAGCAGAAAAAACAGATGAGTTGGGAGACAGCTTGGGGAAACCTATGAGAGTGCCACACAGAAAGATAGAGCCAGGAAACAGGTCAAAGGCTCCACCGAGGAACTCCAGCCTCCACTGGGAGTTTCAGGCAGAGGAAAAGCCCTTTCCTTGGATGCAAAGATTTAGGTTTTCAGATTTAAAAGTCTGGTACACAGAGTTCCCTGGTGGTGTAGTGGCTAGGCTTTGGCACTCTCAATGCTGTGGCCTGGGTTCGATTCCCAGCCAGGGAACTACCAAAAAACAAAACAAACAAACAAAAAAGTTAAAACAAGAAAAATGGGAGTTCCCTGGTGGTGTAATGACTAAGGCTTTGACGCTGTCAATGCTGCGGCCTGGGTTCAATTCCCAACCAGGGAACCACTCACATAAATAAATAAAATAAAATAAAATAAAATAAAATAAAATAAAAGTCTGGCACAGGATGGAAACTACGCATACCACGGCACATCACTCTGCAATTTCACACATCTTAGGTTAAACAGAGGATCTCCAGAGCTTCTGGAATGAATAAATTTGTCAACATAAAGAATAAGGGACATGAATGGCATCTGTCTTAGTGATCATAATGCTACAATCTAACAAAGGGACAACGCCTTCAAAAATCAGAAAAGAAATAATTTTCAGCCTAGAAGCATATACCTAGCCAAATTACCAGCAAACATATGAAAGGAATAAAGGTCTTTTTAGACATGCTGAGTCCCATATTTCCCCTTCTTTCTGAGGAAGCCACTGGAGGATGTGCTCCAGCTAAACAAGCACATCAGCCAGGAAATAGAATCCAGCTCAGGAGAGTCCAAGCCAGTCTCCTCGAGGAGCATGACACCCTGTGTAGGAGACCACACCAAGAGCTTAGGGATAACCAGGAAAGCTAAATATCTAAGAGAGGGGACCTGTTATAACTCTAGGAAGAGTGAACAAAGAATGCAATGCAAGCAGCTCTACTGCTCGTGGATGAATATTTACAGAGTCAGAAAAATATAAATATGGAATTCTGCCACAATGAAGATGGTGGCAGTTGCAGGGAGAGAAACTGGTGGATGTGGAAGCAGGAAGCATGGCCACACTCTAAGTGCCTGTGCAGCTTCATAACTCAGCAGAGAAGCCAGACACCCCACCCCCCACCCCACCCCCGCCGCCAAAAAAAAAAAAAAAGGAAGGGGGAGACATGTGGAAGTAATTAGGAGAGGAAACAGCTGAGCGAGGATGGTGTCGTGTCTGGGGAGTGGTTCAGAGGAGGCTGTTAACGGCTGGACTACAGTTTAGGATGTGCTTGGTGGACACCTCTTCCCCCAACTCTGAGGCAAATTGGCCACAGATTCTTCCCTTGTTACTCTCTCAGCTCATGTTCTCACAACATGGGTGTTTCTTTGCATGCCACTGTCCAGCTTGCCTTCCCCCGCTGCCATAGGGCATGGCCCTCTGCCTCGGTCTATCCACCTAGTTCCACCCATTCTGGGGAGATCTCTACATTGGGGAGGCCCAGTAATGCTGGTGGGCCCCAGAGATCTGAGCCCAGTGGAATGTTGGGGGCCAAGGAAGGCTTGGGCTCTCTGGGGCAGATGGGACCCTGGTGGGGACATCCTTGGACAGCCCTGGATGCAGGGGGTGAGACAGGATCAGAAGTGGCCTCCAGGGCTGATTCTAGGGCTGAATGGGAGGAAGGCAAGAGAGGGGCCAGGCAGCTCCAGGAAACCGAGGCCAGGTGAGTTGGCAGTAGGAAGATGCCCCTCTACTGGGTGCTGCTGAGGACTAGTGTGGGGGTTCACTTTGGGTACCAGTCCTGCAGCCCTGCCACCCCACAACATTTGCAGACTTTGAGAGAAGTCCCTCCTCAGGTGACAGCTAGTGACAAAAGCTGGCTGCATCTGCTGCCTGATCCTGGGGCTCTTCGCCTGTCTCTCTGGATGGGCCACACCTGGCATTTCCCAAACTCACCCTGTGGATTTGCTGGTGGCTCTCTGTGGTGGAGAGTGTCCCCAGGGTGGCCCGAGTCTCTGGTTCCTGTGTCTCTTCCCACCCCGCCTGTCTTCCCGCCCCTGCCCCCTTCACAGTGACATGTGCACGCCATGCTGTGTGTGATACCATGCCTCTGCCCATGACGCTCCTCTCCGGAATGCTCCCTGCTTTTCTCTTCTGGTCATGGGGTGGTTGGTTCATACTGCAAACATCAAGTGGGGCTTGTCACGTGCCTGCTGGGCATTGCCTGGGCTCAGGGGAGATGGAGCAGCAGAGGCCAGGGTCCTCAAGTTAGGCAGCCGAGTCATGAGAATGACCAGCAGTGGTTAGTGTTAGAGGACAGTTAAGAAGGGCGCCCCAGAAGCCATTGTGGAGAGCAGGGGTGTGCAGGCGAGGCAGTGAGGAAGCTGTCAGGTCTGGCTGCTGTAGGGACCCCTGGGTGGTGGTGTAAATCCTGGCATTGGGAGCCCTTGGGGCCTACATGGGTCCCCCCCTAGCTCCAATCAGATAGCCCTCCTTCTCCTTGGTAACCGCTGTTCCTTGGAGGTGTAGCTGCCACAGGGACCCCATAGGGTCTCCATGTCTGAGTCTGAACATACCACGGCCATATGGAGAACTCACGGGTGGAGGGAAGCTGCAGCCAGTGCCTCTCTCGGAAATGCTGCTGACTGGGAGAGACGAAAGGCTAGGGAGGCTGTTCACAAGGCCTGGAGCCTATGGCCATGGGGGTACCCCTATTTCCTAGAGGGCATTAGTGCCCTACCCAAGGCTGGGCCTCCTCACATCCCACCTCTGCCTGAGCTCCTGGGGCACCACACACCTCTTATCGGTCTACCAGCCGCTCTGTCCCCCTCCTGAACCCCATTTCCCAGAATCACGCTGGTGCCCCAGCCACTGATCTGCAACCCACCCCCTGTTTCCTTTTCTTCCTTTTTAGCCCAGGTTCCCCCTCATTTTCACTAAGAAGACATAACTAAGCCTCTGCTTGAATTCTCACTGGGGGGCCAAGGTTCACCCCCACGTCCCTAGGACTGTGGTGCCCTGAGCCGCGGCTGAGCATGGGGACGCACTTCCCTCGGGTCCGGGCCCTGCCCCAGAGGCTGGCATTGGGAGTGGAGTGAGGAGGGGCCACCCTGGGTGTGGAGCTCCTGAGTGTGGAGAGGGACACAGGGAGCGCAGGGAGCCAGACGGAAGCAAGTGCCCAAGACAAGGCCCTTAGGTGAGGCATCCTGGGGAGTTAACACGAGTCCTAGAGAAAAACTCCCTGACATTTACATTCTAGACAAATTAGTCTGAAAGAAAGCAGACACTGGAAAAAGACTGAGGAGGAGAGGAAACCAAATCTAGAGAGGAAGAAAGAGCAGAGCAAAAAGCCGGGGCTGTCGTAAGTGCACCTTTTGTTTCGTTTGTCATCTAGGCATTTTCCACAAGCTGCTGTTTCCATCGCAGTCACACTCCCTGACCCTCCTGCCCCAACCACATGGGGACTCTGGGAGCCCAGGGTCCTGTCCCATCATCCCATCTCCAGCTGTCATCAGCACGTGCTTGACACAACCCCATCATCCCCATTGCCCTCCCCGCCCAGGCCTCTCTCCTTCCACCACCCCTGCCCCCCAGGAGCCACCCCACTGGGCCCTTCTGTCCCCCAAGTCTGGTTGGGGACTCTGTTCTGCTAGGCGGAATGCACTGACTGGGGCTTCTCCTGTCTGTTTCACCTCCTGTCTGATGACTTTCCATCTCCAGGTCTCATCGGAAACGCAGTCAACCTAAGAAACCCAAGCCAGAAGACCCCAAGTCACCAGGGGAGGGAGTGGCCGGGGCGACCCTCCTGGAGGAGGCTGGTGGCAGTGTGAAGGAGGAGGCCACGCAGGAGGCCGACCCCGAGGACGAGGAGGAGGATCCCCAGCTGCCACCACAGTGCCGGGAGGCAGAGGGCGCAGAAGGTCAGTCCCAGCCGTGTGAGCAGGCCAGGCCTGGTGCCCATGCCAGCTCCTTCCTGTCCCCCAGCCAGGGAGAGGAGCCAACATTTTCTGTGGCCACAGAGTCCTTGCTCCTTAAGAATCCAACTCATGCACTTTCCTGGCTAGGTGGGGCGTTTCATAAAAATGTGTGTCCTATCCCAGAGGTTGCTGTAAAGTCCATCTTCTACCAGGAGGTGAAAAGAGGCAGTCCATTCAGGCTGCTCTAACAGAACACCACAGGCTGGGCGGCTTATAAACAACAGACATTTGTTTCTCATGTTTCTGGAGGCTGGGAGACTGAGGTCAGGGTGCTGACATGGCCGGGTTCTGCTGAGGGTCTTCTTGGTCACAGGCGGCTGCCTTCTCGCCGTGACCACACATGGAGGAGCCAGCTAGTTCTGCAGCCCCTGCTGTAGGGACACTGACCCAACTCACAAGGGCCTCGCCCTTCATGACCTGTGCTCCTCCCGCAGGCCCCATCTCCTAAAACCATCTCATTAGGGGTTAGGTTTCAACATACGGATTTAGGGGGACACAGGTGTTCACTCCATAGCAGGGGTGGTAGCTGCCGCATCATGAAAGAAGCAGGCCTGCTGTTTGTGGCCAGATGTTGGGTGAGCCTGCGGTGGAGAAAGCCCCCCTGTTCAGTTGGCCAGCATTGACATGAGGGTGAAACCAGGGTTATGGTGGGGGTGTGAGGAACATGCCCTTCACACAGCATAGGCCCTTTTAGCCCTGGAATATTAATTAATCTGTGAGCACTTTAAAGTTTCCCACTCCCATCTTTTACAGTGTTTCCTTTTCATTTTTATGGCTGGTTTCATTTTCCTAATTTACAGCTTCACCTGCTCCCACGTTAGCACATAGCGGCTGATCCCCAAGATAGAAGAGTGGCCCTCTCCTCTCTAGCCCGTACCAGGCATTGGACAGTAAAGGGGGCCTGGATGGAAGCTCGCCCCCGCAGAGGTGCCTCAGGCCCTGGTCATGAGAGAGTTCTGCTCAGGTCTTCTGTTTCCCTCTTCGTGGCTCTGTCTTGGGACAGGTGTACCCAGCATTGCCCTGCTGGTCTCAGAGTTGTACACTCATCAGGACACAGCATCTGAGGTCATGGTCCATGGGCACAATCCGAGGCAAGCACATGCCTGCAATGTACCCACAGGCTGGGTTGCTGTGGGCCCCAGTTAAGAGGCCCATGTCCTCTTAGTTGGGAGGGTAAGTATCCAAAGGGGGTACCCCGGGCACTCACAAGCAGGAGAGCAGAAAGTTTCTAGGTTAATTGTGTGCTGGCACATCTCCACATGTCCCAACATGCATGCATCCCACGTGGCCCAACACGCACTCACCCAGTGGGGTGTCACAAAACTGTTCAATTGATAAGAAAGTCCAGCAAGCAAAAGAGGAAAGGCACCTGGTTGGAGAGAAAGCATCACTGGGTGTAGGCGTGATCCCATTTGTAGGAAGGGGTCTGGGGAGTGAGCCATTGAGTCACTCGGATGGAGCAGAGGTGCTGTGTGAGCCCCCTATGCAGAAGCCAGGTCTCATTCCCATGGGCCAGCCATGGACAGACAACATCATGATCGGGATGCCACTTAAAACAAGAGCAACCAGAGAGTTGCTTGTTCCTTTTGGACCACTGTGGAGAAAACTGTAGAGACGTTAAAAGGCAAGAAATTGCTAAGTAAATGGATCTGTGTGTGCTGGGAACTCTCTCTTATGAAGGTACAGTGTCCCCCAAGTTATCTGGGGGTTCTTACAGTTCCTTTTAGGATCCTGGCAGGGTGTGCAGGGTGTTGACTTAAATGCAGATGGAGGGAGAGGGGTGAAAGAGGAGCAGTTCAGGGGAGGTCTGGAGACTGGACAGACCTTCATCAATTTGCAGGACAGGAGTGAGGACACATGAAAGCCACCATTCTTCACCTGGGGCCCTCTCATGCATGACCTCGAATGTCACAGGGGGCATGTACGCATGGTATAGCATTTACTTAAGTTCCAGAAACTCACCAAAGCAGACAGTGGATTGTTGAGGGAACATTTGAGTCTGCTCAGGCTGCCTGCAGAGCACCCAGACAGGACTTCACCAACAGAGTTCATCATCTCACAATCTGGAGGCCAGAAGTCCACTATCAAGGTATCAGCAGGACTGGTTTCTTCTGAGGCCTCTCTGCTTGGCCTGTAGATGACCATCTCCACATTCACGTGATGTTCTCCCCATGCCAGTGTCTCTGCCCAAGTGTTCCCCTCTTATAAGGACACCAGTCACATTGGATTAGGGCCACCCTGACTTTGTCTGAACTCAAGACATCTACAGTGACTCTTTCTAAATAAGGCTAAATATGCTGAGGTGGTGGGGGTAGGACTTCAACACAGGAATTGGGGGTGGGGGGAGCACAGTTCAACCCATAATAGAGAATAAAAACACTAAAAGCAGGAGAGGGAATGGGAAGCAGTGGGTTGCCCCCAGGGGCTCCCTGGCGGAGGTGGGAGCGGGGGTGCTCAGGCCCTGCAGCTGCATTGTGCATCGTGCGTGCTCCGGGACAAAGGAATATGACTGAATGCACATTCTGTGAGACAATCAGGTGGTCAAGCTCAGGTTGTGATGGGTAGATAATGAGCTCTCCAAGGTGGGCCCCTGGACCAAGGGCCTTGTGTCTTGAGGGGCTGCTTCCCCAGCTTGTCACCTAAACAGGAGGTTCTGTGTCCCTTGAGAGTGAAATGTGTACTCTAGGCAAAAACACAAGTCATGGAGAAGGGGAATGGAGAACACGTGCCCTCCTTCCCAGCTGTCTGGCATCTGCTCTCCTGCCGCTTCATCATAGTTGTATCCCAGGATCCCCAGGACTTTGCCCAAAGGGCTTCAGCGCAGCAGGCCTGTGATGGTTGCAGTCTTGTGGTGAGGCCATAGTGCAGTTCTCCAGGCCATAGCTTTGTCAGCTTCCAGAGGCACATGGACCCCAAGGAGGGTGGGGCTATTCCAAGGTTCGGGTCATTCCAAAGGTGGCGTCTCTGTTCAGGCTTGGCAGTGCTCCCGGACTCCAGACACCCTGTCTCTGTCCCATGAAAGAGCCTCATCCCCAAGGAGGAGGAGTTGGGGTATGGGAGGGGGTCTCTCAGAACCCCTGATGTGCTAGAAAGGAAGTGGTCCCTCCAGGGCACTAGATGGGGCTACCACGACCAGAGAGCCCTTTGTGAAGTAAGGAGCTTCATAGGAGCTGTCCCTTGAGCCCTTGGGAGGAAGACAACTCTAAACATATCACATTTTTTAAATAAGTGCTCACAGTCAGAGGTGACAGCAAGTACATGTTCGGGGGAACAAGTGGAAGATTTTAAAGTGATTTGTGGACTTCCTTTAATACCAGCTTAATGTCTCTAAAAGCAGTAAATGCTGAGAACCATGTCAGGCATGAGCAATAGGGTGTTTGTTTTGGTTTTGCAAAGGGAGACTGTTTCCTGTCACTCATACCCCGGAACCTCTGAGTGTCCAGGCACTGGTAGGGGGTTGGGGGCAGGAATGGAGGCTCCTGGGACTCTGCAAGGAGGAGCAGGGGTGAATGTCCCAAGAGAAAGCCCCTTGGGGGTATGAGGGACTCTGGGTTGCCTGATGCAGGGCTAGGCCTGGGGGGCTGCTTCCCCAGCTTGCTGCCCATGTTGTCACCCTGCACCCACTGCCAGGTGGCCTGGGATGAACCGGCAGCCTCCCTCTGCCCCCTGTGCCTGCATCTGATCTGAGCAGAAGGCAGGAAGGTCAACCTCGGTTTGCCGGAACAGCAGGGACTCCCTCTTCCTGCATAGCCATGGCCATGTGCCTGAGCATGGCCACTGCCCCTTCTCACAGCTTAGGAGATGAAGGATAGTGGGGACCCCAGAGGGCTGATCCATTACAGTGCCATCCTGCCTCCCTGGCACAGCACACATCCAGAGGGCCCCCATCCTGCAGCTTCCCAGAGCCTGTAGGAGACAGGAGTGCCCCGGTCCATGGGCAGGAGTCACTGTGGGCAGTCCTGGGTCATGGAGCACTTGGTGCCAGGAGTGACCTGACATCTTGTGATTATCTTTAGGACAGGACAGCAAAGGGTCCTGCACCCGGCAGGGAGCACAAGGTCTGGGCCTTTATGAGAAGTTGCGAATTTCACCCAGGGACAAATCCTATCATACAGGACATGTACCCCCAACACAGTCCTTTTAGGCTTCACATGCCATTGGGGTGCGCCCTGCCCCCTGCTCTTCATAGGAGAAGGCAAGAGTGAGTGGCCCAGACCATGGATCCAGGACTAGCTCACCTAGTGTAGGCATTGAGTGGGGGTTGGGGGGTATAATGTCCCTAAACTAGGCAGCAGCTATAAGCCCGTTGCCTTCTTCTGTGGCCAGCATACAGCAGGGGTTGAACTTGGGAGCCCAAAAATCTACAAGTTATTTTCTGTGCCTCTCCTGGGGGAAACTGAGTGCCATAGAGAATGTATGGGGATCCCAAGGAGCTAGGCAGGCTGATCAAATCCAACAGTGGAAGGGTCTTGGCTGTGACATCCTGCCACCCTTAAAAGGTACTAGAGAAGCCTCAGCTGGTCTACTGCTGCTAGAGCCTCTCTTAAAAAACACTGGGTGTGCTTGCCAAGGTCACTGTGGGCAGTCCTAGCAGCCATTCAGCCTGCCCTGTGTCCCATACCCCAGAATGTGGGAGACCCCATCTGCTGGGAGGGACTGGCTAGAACCCTCAGCAATTTCTGTGTGATATCCCTGCTCCATTTTGAGGCTCCCTCAGGCCTCAGCAGGTGGTGGGTTTGCTGAGTTCCGACAGTGTGGTCTCTGCCTGGGAGTTGTGAGGGGCCCCACTGTGAGGACAGAGCCCAGAGCACTCAGGTGTCCTCCCTGGCCTTGGGCTTGTCCCCTAAACGGTCCCCTGGGCATGCCCCTCAGCTTCCCAAAACATGGGAAATGTGAGGCAGAGGTTGGCACTTGTCCGTTTGTGACAGCAGAGTCTCCAGCAGGGAGCGTAAGTCAGACCTGCCATCCTCAGGCTGAGAGATGCATGTTGATTTTTAATAGTTTGCACTACAAGAGAGGAAGGAATATTGAATTTCCTTAGAGAACAAAACCATGTATCTGAAAGTACCTTTTACACAAATAGGACAGCATCTCTTGGGCCAGCCTTAACATTAGTTCTGTAAATTAGTCCCAACCCTGCCCTCTAGGGCCCTTGGTCACCTCAGGGTCACCTTCTGGGGCTGTGCTGCTGTTACCAGGCATTACTGAGTAGTAGTACTCCATGTCTCTCCCCTTCCACGTCTCTTCTGGAGGGGAGTGAGAGTCTATTATTTGCTTTCCTTGGCAATATAACTTGGCCAGATTCATGAGGGCTAATGGGAGAGGGGACATGGGGAGCAGTCAGGGTTCCTCTAGGTGAGACAAAAGTGTGGGAAGACTCAGTGCCCTCAGAAGGCTCAGGACCAGAGGGCAGGGGCCAGGGTGGTGGCGAGCACTCCCATCACCTTCTGGATGATGGATCCTCTCTTAAAACACACAGGTTGTGCTTGCCAAGGACACTGGGCTGTCCCAGCAGCCAGTGCTGCAGTGTGCAGATGGGAGAGGACAGAAGGCGGACTGGGGTGCCTCCCTGCGGGTTCCTATGGCCTAGCCTTGTGGTGGGGGATGAGTGGAGCAATTCAGCTCCTGCTAAGCACTCCCGGTTGGGTGTCTGCTAGCAGGGAGGGTCCTTGCTTGTTTCCTTCCTGAGGTCAGTGCAGATCAGGGACTAAGTGACAGACCCTCACCCAAGGTCATGGGCACTTGTTCTATCATCTTTGCCTGAGGAATGGGGGTGGCATATGGACAGGTTTTTATAGCAAAAAAAAATGTGGATGTCATGTTGCAAACCAGAACTCATCATGCTTCTCTTTGCCATAAGTTTCTCAAGAGGGACGGATCCTTGCCCTCCATTTGTCCTTTTCCAAGCACTTGTCCCGGGTTGTCCAGGAACCCCTCAGTTCCAAGCCTCCAGGACGGTTGATCCCCTGGTTTCTAGCCATGTCCCTCCTTATGTGACATCCTGAACCCCTGAGAACTTGGGACATGTGGATGAGAGCCTGAGCTATTGTGTTCATTCTCCATAGGGGGCAAGTAAGGCCTGAGGGCTCCAGGCCATCAGTGCTCCAGGCTCTCATCCTTGAGGGCAGGATCCCTAATGCTGTGTGTGCCTCACCCTGAACACAGCAGGTCTCATGCAGGTCACCACTTTCAGAGTCCCCTGGGGCTGCTGTGACAGTGACCACACACATTTGCTGGCAGTCCTGGAGGTCAGAAGCCTCACTTGGGTCTCACAGGGCTAAACCTAGGTGTGGGCAGGGCTTGTTCCTTCCTAAGTCTCCAGAATCGCTTCCTGCCTTTCCCAGCTTCTGGAGGCACCACACCCTGGGCTCAAAGGCCCCTTCCTCTATCTTTAGCATCTCTCTGACCACAGCTGGGCAAGGGCCTCTGCTTATAAGGACGCTTTTTAGTACATTGGGTCCACCCAGACTGTCTCCCTTAACACAGGCCCATCTGCAAAGCCCTGTTGCCCTGTCAGGTTCCACATCCACAAGGCCCGGAGCT
Source organism: Lyroderma lyra (assembly GCA_004026885.1). Classification (NCBI taxonomy): domain Eukaryota; kingdom Metazoa; phylum Chordata; class Mammalia; order Chiroptera; family Megadermatidae; genus Lyroderma; species Lyroderma lyra. The sequence goes on along the minus strand of PVJL010000192.1, from coordinate 427,488 downwards.
GGGATGTGGATGTCTCTGGGGGTAATGATTCTGCCACCTACACACCTCCTGGCCCCCAATTAAAATGCCACTGAAGACAGGCTTCACCTGCCTTCTGCCCCACCCGGTGGTCACCTGTCAAGAAATCCCCCCAGCGCTGGCCTATGGGAGCCAATGACTGTTCCAGGCCCTCAGGCCCATCTGGTTCTTCATTTCCACTCAAGTGACTGCTTGGTTATGGTGTGGTGTTTGAGTCTGCTTTTAAAAAATTCTACAAGTTGTGTGTGTTTAATATAGAAATATACAAAATTCAGATATCTGAAAAGAAAACAAATCTGCCTCCTTCCTCCCACCTCGGGAAGGACATATCTCTTTCCTCCACCTCATGCTAATCTAGAAAGTGCTTTGAGCATGTGTAGAACCCAGACAGTGAGGGCACAGGCTCCACCAAGGCTTGAGTATGACTGGTTTCCAGCCACCTGGCAGTGATTTGAACTTGACTGAAACCTGTATTCTTTTGGGGAAGGCCAGAGGGGGTTTCTGCCACCTCCAGCCATCTCTCACTTGGGCCTGGGAGCTCGCAGGAGGATTCATGGCCACTGGCCTGGGCCCTGACTTGTCTCTTCTCTCTCCCCACAGAGGATGGGCGGGGCAAGCTGCGGCCAGCAAAAGCCAAGAGTGACCGGAAGAAGAAGAGCCCTGGTCCTCTGCACCCTCACCACCCACTTCTGCCCCTGCTGCCACCGCCCCCACCTGCTCAGTTTCCCAGTGAGGAGGTGCCACCACCCCCACTGGAGCCCCCAGTGTTGGGTCCCAGCCCTGTTGCCACTGAGGAGAGCCCCCTGCCACCGCCCCTCAATGTGGTGCCCTCTGAGGGACCGGGAGAGGAGCCAGAGCCGAAGCCACGCCCCATCATCCCCATGCTGTACGTGGTGCCACGCGCCAGCCCAGCCACATGCGACAAGGGTCGAGTGTCCTGCCAGCAGGCCTCTGAGCACTTTGCCCAGAGGGGCCCCACCTGGAAGGAGCAGGCGGCCCCCATGGAGCTGACGGGGCCTGAGGAGGAGAGAGCAGTTGGCGAGGTGCAGGTAAGGCCAGCCACAGCATCCCGGCTCACAGAATGGCCCTGGGGCTCGTCACAGAGGCTGGCAGCACGCACATGGTTTAGAAACTGCAGCAGCTCCTGCCACCTCTTCCTGGGGCCTCACACCCCAACTGGAGAGACCAAGGCACTGCTGAGCTGGGCTCTACCCCATCTCAGATGCTCCTGTCCTGTGTTTCAGGGACCATCTGCGTTTTCCAAATTGAAGATGGAGATAAAGAAGAGCCGGCGTCACCCTCTGGGCAAGCCGCCAACCAGGTCCCCGCTGTCCGTGGTCAAGCAGGAGGCCTCCAGTGATGAGGGTGAGCGAGGATGCTGCTTCCTGCCTGTGTGGGGCCCCCCTCACCCAACGCCTCCCTGAGGCCTTGCTCTACTGCCCACCCTGCCAGTTATTCCCACCGCCCCCTGCAGGTCTCCTCACAGGGTCACCCCGAGGCTCTGTCCTCCTCAGCCCCATCTTCTCTCTTTCCCTCTGTGGGGCGCTTGCTCACTTGTGCTGGGCACGGGGCCTAAAATTAAGATGTTCAGTGTGGCCTATGTGGGACAAGCTGCAGCCCACCTGGACTGAGTCCTATCCTACTGCCTGGAGCCCCAGAGCATGAGTGCCATTCACCCTCCCGTGACTCGGCTTGCCTGTCTGTAAAGTGGGAGCTGCTGGCCCTCCCAGGGCTCCTGTCAGGAAGGTGCACGGAGCTGAGGGGAGGTCATTACTGTTGTAACTGTCACTGCCTTTGACCCCGAAGCATGTCTGCCCTCTGCCCCCACCTCTGAGCAGACACAGTTCCTACCCGCTACCCCATGCAGCTCCAGCCCCTGTGCATTTGCATACTGACCTGACTCCCCAGATGGGCGAAGGTCCTGCCATAGCTATCCTATGGGAGGCTATCCTCCCATAGCCACTGGATTTGCTCAGATGGCAGGTACATAGCTGGGCTTCCAGAACATTCACAAAGCAGGCACATGGGCCAGTGAACAGAAAGGTGTACCCAGCCTGGGTGTGCTACCTGGGGTGAGCCCATCCTCTGCCCCTTGTGAGCAAGGAGCCAGAGTGCAGCTGCAACACTTAGGTTGAGGTTCGAGAAATGGACTCGGGGTCACAGAGCTGCATGTGGCTGGAGTACGTGCTCATATCCAAGTTTATTTCCAGTGGGCATCCTAGCTCTGTGGTTCCTGTGCCCATGGAAACAGTGCTATGCTGCCTGCAGGTGAGGAAGGCAGCCCTTACTTGCTTGTGTGACTAGAGGAAATCTTTACATCACCCCAGCCCCTGTTCCCCGCAGGTAGCTGTGATTAGTGACACACAGGGCTCTGACCTGTTGCTGAGGGCAGGGGATAAAGGGGTAGAGAGTGGCCATCTGCAGCAGAAGTGACTCTTCCTGCCACTTAACTGGTCGTGGGCCTTAGAGAGGTTGGAACAACAGGCTGTGGGGTCTGGAGCCTGAGGGGTGGAAATGAGAAGCTTCTCTTTAAGACTTGACCAAGAGAGCCGCTATATCATGGGCAGAAAGTCTTGGAAGTCAGCTTTTCATCGCCTGCTTCAACCTTTTGTCTACGATGCATGTGGAATTTAAAAACCATCTGGATGGCTTCTTTGCTTCTGGATCTAATTTGAGGGCTAGGGCAAGGAGGGTCCTAGAAGTGCCACAAATCACAAGGCCAAACTCCCAGGAGTGAAAGAGGTCTAGAGGGAGACCAGACAAGGCTTTTGTATCAGCTGTGCTGGCCCAGCTGCTGTGAAGTTTGGACCTCAGGAGTGAGTACCCCACTCCTCGGGCAGGCTCCCAGAGAACACTGAACCTTACTTGCTCAGGAAATGCAGCAATGGATCATGGGGAATGGGGCTGGTAACTGAAGTCAGCAGGGGCCAGGTGGCGACATGCTGGGTAGGAGAGACATGTTAGTCGCCTCCACCTCATCTCAGTAGGATTTTGGGATAACACTACCCCTCTCTGACTCCCAGTCGTGCTCCTCTTTTGGCTCCTTTGAGCCCTGGGAGTCTTACCTAACCTGTCAACGTCTGACCCAGCCAGTCTCCTGACCCCAGAAGGAACCAGGGGCTCCCTCTCTGCAGAGAGGCTCTGGGACCATGGAAGTGAGGATCCCTCACCATGAACGCTTGTGGCAGTAATGCCTGTCGGGGTGGGGTGGGGTGTGGCTCCTCAGGCGCAGTTTAACCATGCTCATGTTTCTCCCCTCCACACTCTACTCTAGAAGTCTTCCATTTCTCTGGGGAAGAGGATATGAGTGACCCCGAGGCCTTGAGGTCCCTGCTGTCCCTGCAGTGGAAGAACAAGGCAGCTAGCTTCCAGGTTGAGAGGAAGTTCAACGCAGCAGCCGCCCTAACTGAGCCCTACTGCGCCATCTGCACCCTCTTCTACCCATACAGCCAGGTGAGCACATGGCCTTGCAGTTCCCCACAGGGCCTGGGCAGCATCTGTCTGTTTCCATAGGTGCCAGCATTTGCTCTACCTGAAGGGAACTGTGGGATGGGTGATGGGGATGAAGAACCCATTTGCTGTAGGAGCCACAGTAAGATCTGTTGAGAGTCTAGAGGACAGGTGGGACAGGAGGATGCAGGACAGCCCCAGTTTGACAGGCAGAAGCCCTTGGTGGTACAGGGTGTGCTCCCTTGTTAGAGCTGTAGGGAGAGCACCCAGTTTCTGAATTTTATCTGAAGGTGACTTGTCAATGGGCACAAAAATAGGGCATCTGATGGAGGGATAGGGGAACAGTGTGGAGGTGTCAGTTTTCAGAAAGCTCCTCAGCATTTCCTGGGGGACAGTGCACGCTCAGAGCCCAGAAGGGCTGGGCGGTGACCATTCTAGTCCCAGAGGCAGTCTTGGGCCAGGGCAAAGGCCCCACATGGCACCCAGCATCTTCTACTTTCCAAACTGAGCAACCCTTTGTTCCAGGCTTCCTAAATTGGGAACTGGGCCTCTCCCCACACTCTGCCCTGTGTCATCAGCTGCCAGGTCCTGCCCACTTTTCCTCTTAACCTCTTCTTTCCTCCCCTTGTCCCCCTCCCCCTGCACTGACCACTGCCTGCCTTCCAGCCTTTTCCTCCAGTGCAGGCCTCCCATTTCTGTTAGCACCTCACCGTGGCCAGCACAGGCATTTTGGAGGCCGCTCTGACCATGCATGCCCTGGCTGGAGACTCTGCCAGGCTCACCACAGCCCCCTGCCTAGCCACATGCCCCCATGTCCTTCCTCGGCTATGACACCTGCCCCCCACCCCACAGAGTAACAGTGTGCTCTGTGATGTCCCCAGGGTCTCCCAACCACTCACCTACCCAGGCCCTTGCCTAACCAGACAGATTTGTTTATTCTTTGAGTCTACTTCTCTTCCAGGTTTTCCAGGATGTCATCTTAGACCTGTTGTCCCCACACTGGCTCTGGGGCAGCCCCCTAAGCTCCTCCGTTCTCTGCTCTTGCTTATTGGCCTCTAGGTGTTAATGGGCTCCTGGACTGTGAGTTCCTAGAGGACAGGGCCAAGTCTTGCTTGCTTTATTGGGTCCTATAGTGCCCTGTGTTTTCCACACATTAGTTGAGCTGTCCCAAAGTCTGTGTCCTGTGAACCCAGTGAATAGGATATGACTGCATTTGGAGAAGCAGGGCAGAGGCTGGGAAGTATACTGGGGAGGCCCTCTGGGACAGCAGTGCAACAGCTGAGAAGGCAGGAGGCAGGCCAGGGCTGTTTGGATATAGAAGCTTCCTGAAGGGTAGGTGAAGGGCAGCAGCAAGAATGGCCCCGTGTGGCCTGGTTTAACGATGTCAGGTGGCCCTCAATTGGGCTTTCCACTGAAGGCACCCCCCTTTCTGCAGTCCCTACAGATCGAGAAGGAAGGTCCCCAAGCCTCCCTTGGGGAGAGCCCCTCTGCTCTACCTTCCAAAAGCGGCCAGAAAACACGGCCACTGATCCCCGAGATGTGCTTCACCTCTAGCGCCGAGAACATGGAGCCGCTCCCTGCCAACTCCTACATCGGTGACGATGGGACCAGCCTGCTGATCACCTGTGCCAAGTGCTGCCTGCAGGTCCACGCCAGTGAGTATGGCCCGGTGGCAGGCAGGTGGCTGTGGAGCTGTGGGCGGGATGGGGCCATGATCAGGGCGGGGCTGCAGGCAGGGCTGTGGGTGGGGCGAAGGGCTCTGCAGACCCTGCTCACTGTATCTGTGGAGCAGGGAACCCCTTCCCGCTAGGCTGCTGTCTCAGGCTGTCACCTGGACCTGGCCTTCAGCGGCCCCTGGCCAAGGTGAGCCCGCCTGGTCAGCCTCCTTCTGGACCGATCTGCTGAACCCTGCCCTGCCTCTGGGACATAGTAGGTAGCAGAAAGAGATTTGGTGCCAATCAAGTACCATAAAGGTTTTAAACTCTGAGCTCTGGGGCCAGAGTGCTGCTAAAGCTGAGATTCTAGAGTGGTCTGGGGGTCTGATTTATCTCTGCCATCAGCAACCACCCACTCTCAGACCCCGAAGCCCAGATGGTAGCCCAAGACAGGAGAATGGATATCTGCCCCTTTCTCAGGTGTGAGGGACATTGAATGGGAGACTGAGCTTCCAGGAAAGAAGGAAGGTTCTGGAGCCATTTAATTTCATGTGCCGCACGCCCTGCAGAGGAGGGCAGCCATAGGACTCTGTCCCTCATCTGTACCCATAGAGGCTGCTGTGGGCTCATATCTCCTGTCTGCGAGCCTGTTGGCTTGGACTTGCTGGGCCTGGTATAAGACAAGCTCCCCGGGGACCACTCTGGATGGGCCTGCGGTTGGGGGCACAGGGAGAGAGGCACCTCACTCCTTGACCTTCAGAGGACAAAGCTCAGCACAGGAATCTTCACTGAGACCTGGCTCTGGAAGGAGGTGCAGCCTCCAGTTTCAAGAGCCAGTCCCCACCCAGGTTCTGACCTTGGCTGAGTACCCCAGGGGACAGAATAGGGGGTCCAGTACCAGCTTTTGGACACCATGCTGTCCTTTGGGGCCTCTGTGGGGACAGAGAGCCACCTTCCTGCTGCCCTGCCGGGCAGTGACCCCAGGATGAGGCAGAGCCCCTCACTCTGGGGTATGATCCCCTGTCTACACCCTCCTCAGTGCCATCTCCCCATTTCTGAACTGTTACCACATTCCAGAGCAAACCGCCTGGGTGACTCAGAGCCTCTGACTTGGGGTTCTGCAGGAACACTTGGCTTGCCCGCGCAGCCCCACCACTCCAAATTCCAGTGTTCATGAGGCCCACTTTGCATGTCACACAACTTTTTGGTTACTTCCCCAGCAGAGCCTGGGTAGGGGACAGCGAGGGGCCCAGGCTGAGCAGACCCAGTAGGGGTTCCTGCAGGGGGGCCCTGCTTCCCTTTCCAGCATCTATTTCCAGACTTTTCTCCTGCTCCATGTGCAGTGGCCTGGATTGATGTAGAGGGGACAGTGAGAGCAATTACCCTTAGTGGTGAGGCTGGATTTTAGAAGGTCCCATTAAGCGCTGTGTGCAGCCGTGGTGACAGATGCATCCCTCTGCTGTCTTCCAGGTTGCTACGGCATCCGACCAGAGCTGGTCAATGAAGGCTGGACGTGTTCCCGGTGCGCGGCCCACGCCTGGACTGCGGTAACTCGCCCCGGCAGCTGGGGTGGTTCTCTGAGAGCCCTCCAGCCCTTTGGTGGAGCCAGTCCTGGGCTCTGGGTTTGCCTGATCCCGAAGGGTGACTCCAGGCTGGTGGCCACCTTTCTGGGTCTTAGTTTTGTCACGTCGTCAGCAGTGAGAGGGTGGAGTCCAAATACTCCTGGCCTGTCCCTTCAGTGGTGGCTAGTTTGAAATGTAAAAGACTGCCAGCAGGGGATGGAGCAGGCCCCGGAGCAGTGTGGGGCAGCACTGCCCCACTCCGCCCTCACCATGTGCTTGTCTGCTCCCTGTAGGAGTGCTGCCTGTGCAACCTCCGGGGAGGAGCCCTGCAGATGACAACGGACAGGAGGTGGGTGGAAGGGGCCCTGCTTCTCCTGGTGTGTGCCAGTCCTCGGCCCCTCCTCAGGGCCTCATTTGGGAGGGTGGGGACCAGAAGGAGCAAACAAGTGCTCAGACTGTCCCTTAAGGTCCTGTAAACCTTGATCGGCCAGCAGTAGCATTATGGAAAGGGGCAGTGCCCACAGAGTGAGATGACTTCTGGGGGCAGGCCACACCCATGACCCCTGCCTTCCCTCCAGGTGGATCCATGTGATCTGCGCCATCGCAGTCCCTGAAGTACGGTTCCTGAACGTGATGGAGCGCCACCCTGTAGACATCAGCGCCATCCCTGAGCAACGGTGGAAGCTGGTAGGTCCCCTGGAGTCTGCGCTGCTGGGGGAGCTGCCAGGAGTCGAGACACTACCCATTTCAGTTTGTCCAAACCTATTCTTGAATAGGTCCCAAAAGCACAAGTACAAAAGTCAGAAAGCACAGAGGTCTCCAGAGAAAAGCAGGTCTCACTTTGTGAGTATAGTGGGCTCCTAGCTCCCTAGTCTCTGTGCAGAGATGTCCTTTGCACATAAACTAGCAGCCAGTTTCCACTTTTTTTATAAACAGAAGCCACCTGCACTCTGCCCTATACATTTCTTGTTACCTAATGGGCCCTGTTTTCTTAAAAAGAAATGGTAAAAACACTCAACATGAGATCTTCCCTCTGAGCAAATTTTTAAGTGCACACTATAGTATTGTTAACTTTGTATGGAGAGCTCTAAATATATACACCATGTGTGACTGAGGCTGTACCCGTTACTAGCAACCCCCTCCTCTGCCCCTTTCCTCTCCGCTTCTCTGAGTCTTCACTGTTGTGTACACCTCATATCAGTGGATGCCTGCAGCATTTCTCTTTCTGTGCCTGGTTTCTCTCACTGAGCACAATGCCCTCAGGGGCCACCCATGTTGTCACAAATGGCAGGGTTTCCTACTTTCTCGTAGCTGAAAAATATTTTATTGTGTGAATATACCACATCTTTATCCATTCATCCATTAGTGGACACTTGGGTTGTTTCCATGTTTTGTGTATTAAATGCCACAGTAAACGGGCTGCAGATAGCTCTTCAGCATTCTGTTTCTACTTCCTTTACAAATATACCCAGAAGTAGAATTGCTGGGGTGTGTGGCAGTTCTTAATTTTTTGGAGGAACCTCCATACTGTTCTCCGTAATGGCTGCACCAATTGACCTCCCATAGCATTGCAGGAGGTTCTCGCCAATACTTGTTATCTCTCGTCTTGGTGACTGCCTGAGATGATAGCTCATCATGGTTTTGATGTGCATTTCCCTGATGATCAGTGGTGTCGAGCACCTTTTCATGTACCTGTTGGCCACTTGTATGTCTTCTTTAGAGAAATGTTTGTCCATTTTTAAATTGGGTTGTGTGTTTTCTGTTGAGTATTTGGCCCCTCTTGGTCCCTGTAGATCCCCCTCTAAGGATAACGTGGCTGTCCTCAGCCGGGATGCTCTGCCTGATAATGGTCACCGCTGAGGAGCCTCTGGAGCAGCAGGTGTCAGGGCAGAGTGTGACCATGAGCAAGAGCTGACTTCCACTCCCAGCTCAGCAACCAGCTAGCTCCGTGACTCCAGACAGATTCTTCACCTCTCTGTGCCTCAGGCTTTCCGTCTGTGATGGTTCCCTGCATGGTGTGCATTCACTGGGCCTCACTGTTAAGTGCTGATCAGGCACCAGCGCCTGCTCTCTCATTCATCACTGCTGTGAGTTGTGGCAGCCTTGCTGGGGATGTGTCCCCACTGAGGGACATGGCAGTGGCAGCTCTGACAGGGACATGTTGCATGGCACCCAGGGGCTGGGTCCATGGCTGGGGTGTTTAACAGCATCCTGGCTGCTTTTCCTGCCCCTTTAATTTCCCAGCTGCCTGGGGGTGTCAAGGGTATTGACACTTCTCAACGCCCATGGAGGTCAGGAGACAGAGAAATTAGGCTGTGGGCAGTGGGCCTGGCGGGTCTTATGGGAAGGAGCAAAGATACCCACCTCGAGCCCACAGGTGCAGTGCCACTGGACAGAGCTGAGTGCACACCGGCGGGAGCCTGTGGGAGATGGGGGCCTTGGTCATGAGGTGCTGGTGGCCAGCACCAGCCCTGCCAGGCGCACACAGGTGATCAGGAAGAGGCTGAAGTCCTGCAGGTGGTTACAAGCATAAGAGGCTTCATCATTCAGGTGGAGTGATGGTGCGGCACGCGGCCTGTGATCCATCCTCCCCGCAGTTGCTTTATGGATCATCTGACATTTCCAGCTTGCAGCCTCTTCATTACCAGCACTTGTAACGATGAATTAAAAATCCTTTTACATGAGGCTCACTTGTACTGCCTAATGGAGCTGCCCAAAGAAGCCAGCGGTTAACTCCTGCTTGCCTAGCAGCATACCCACCTTCCCGGGGTCACACACGGGCCTCAGGCTAGGGGACAGTCACTCCAGGTCATCGTCCATTCATCTATCTGCAGGACTTTCTGACTGCTGGCTCTGGGTGCTTAGGGAGTCCTGGTGAGTAAGGGCTGGCCCCACCTGTCTGGTGGCCTGAGCCATGCGCTCACCTGCCTCACCAGGCTAGGATGGGTCCTGGGAAAATCTCAGACACTGGACGTGCCTTGCTCTGGGTTCCTGACAGATGATGGCACAGTGGGGGCCTGGCCCACATCCTTCATGATGCAGAAACTCAGCATATTAAGCTGCCACCATGGTAGGAAATGAATCATACTGAGCTTGACCGGCAGGCTTCTTCTGGGCCTCAGGGATGGGGCAGGTGACGTGCAAGAGAGCATGCACCCTGCTGGCTTCAAGGCAGGACTGCTTATTCCGGGAACTTGGGGCAGCTGTGCTTACCTCTGCTCTGCAGAAGGCCCAGGACTTGAGGGTTAATGCTTTGTGGAGCGTGTTGTATATCAGTGCCCGCCCGTCCAGCATGCCAGAGGGAGAATTAGATATTGACAGTTTAATAATGAGATCTCATTGCCATCGACCAGTTTAGCAGCCCCGTTGGCCACTGTGCTTATCTGGCTTTTGAACATGGTTTACAGAGCGATAAAAGCCGTTTATTAAATGCTCAGAGTGACAGGCTTCAGCGAGCCTGGCAGCTGCTAAGCTGGGCGTGAGGGAGTGGCCACGGATGTTGAGGACACAAGAACAGGTCGCAGGGAGGGGAAGGTGGGGATTTCCGCCACATGGACTCCCTGAGGGCGTGTAAAAGCTCTCTCAGATGTTCCTCCTTATGAAGAAGGCTAGTCTGCGATGGCTTTTATATGGAATTAAGATAAAATTCACTGTTTTAAAGCAAGCAATTCAGTGTTTTGTTTTGTTTTGTTTATATTCAGAGGTAGGCAACTATCACTTCTAATTCTGGAACTTTTCCACCACCCTAAAAAGACACCCTCTCCCTGTCAGCATTCACACCCCGTTCCCTCCCCAGCCTCTGACAACCACTAGCCCCCCTTCCCGTCTGTGGATGTGCCTGTTCTGGACATGTCACATACATGGAATCACACACTGGGTGGCCTTGTGTGTCTGACTTCTCTTACTGAGCACCGTATGTGCAAGGTTCAGCCACCTTGTGACAAGTGTCAGTGCTTCATGCTCTTTTTGGCCCGAATTGTATTCTACTGTGTGGCTATTTGGTGCCTGTTCCAGGCACCTCTGCAGAAGGACAAGGTATAGAAGAATCCTGGAAGTGCTCCTGGGGGGTGGGTGGGGGGCCACAGGCCGGATTGGTGGGCCTGGAGACACAGCCCGGGGTGGTTTGGGAGGCTTTCTACCATGGTCAAGATTTCTGGCCAATTCCACTCCCCAGATCTTTCCCAAGGTGCCTCCAGCCAAGGCTGGCCTGCCAGGACCTCTGCCTTCTAGCCCTGTCTCTCGGGGGTCACTCTCAGGGCCTAATGAGAAGGCTATGAACCTCCAGGTCAGAGGTGCTGGCTGGTGCCCCATTTCCTCTCGTGTCCCCCCAGAAATGTGTGTACTGTCGGAAGCGGATGAAGAAGGTGTCTGGTGCCTGTATCCAGTGCTCCTGTGAGCATTGCTCCACCTCCTTCCACGTGACCTGTGCCCACGCCGCCGGGGTGCTCATGGAGCCGGACGACTGGCCGTACGTCGTCTCCATCACTTGCTTCAAGCACAAGTCGGGTGGCCATGCCGTGAGTACCCTGCTTTCCCTCCCACCCCCTCCCATTGCCCGCCTACCCTTGCTCTAACACCACCCTCTCCACTCTGTCCCCAGGTCCAATTCCTAAGGGCCGTGTCCTTAGGCCAGGTGGTCATCACCAAGAACCGCAATGGGCTTTACTACCGGTGCCGTGTTATTGGCACCACCACGCAGACCTTCTATGAAGTGAACTTTGATGACGGGTCCTATAGTGACAACCTGTACCCAGAGAGCATCACTGTGAGCTGCTGGTGGGCACAGGGTGGGGGCTGCCATTACAATGCTGGAAGGTCACCTGTGACCTCACTGGACAGGTCCAAGCCCTAGCGCCCCCCCCCCCCGCCGCCCCACCCCTTGCAGGAGAAACATAAAGCATTATCAGTCTAGAGCCTACACCAGGGGCAGTCCCCTACGCCCTCAATCCCGGGTGTTTGCTCAGCTTACCTTCAGAGGTCAGCCAGAGCATGCATTGCCTCCTTGCCGCCATCATCTCTTAAATTGGAGCTTTGTTACAATTAGAGTACAGGCAGCAGAGCGTGGGGAGGATCACGTCCCGACAGAGACCATAGGTGCCCGTGCCCAGGGGCATGCCACCTTGCTGCCCACAGATTCTTCCCTCCACAGAGTAGAGACTGTGCCCGACTGGGACCCCCGCCTGAGGGAGCATTTGTCGAACTACGGTGGACTGATGGCAACATCTACAAGGCCAAGTTCATTTCCTCTGTGACCAGTCACATCTATCAGGTGAGCGGGGTCCTGTCTTCTAGATATAGGACACAGGTGAGGCCTCATAGTCCAGGGTGGGGCCTTCATGCATTCCTCCTGGGGACTGATCTACCACCCCTGACAACTGGGCCCCTTTGCAGGTGGAGTTTGAGGATGGGTCCCAGCTGACGGTCAAGCGCAGTGACATCTTCACCCTGGATGAGGAGCTGCCCAAGAGGGTCCGGTCGCGGCTGGTAAGTGGCCAGGCAAGGCTGAGGCGTTTTCCCCGGAAGCTCTTAGTGGTCCTCCAGGACGTGGCCTTGACCTCGCTGCCTTGGCCCTTGCTTCCTTCCGCTGGGGGCAGCTAAGGGCAGCTCCCTTGGAGCCAGCCTGCTCTGTGACAAGTGGGGACAGGTTGGAGGACTGGCCCTTCCTTTAACATCTCAGTGAGGAGAGCAGCCTTCACCAGCCACCCACCAGGCGCATGGTGACACATCCAGAGCTCTGAGCAGCCCCCGCCCACACACAAAACCTGAGCTCCAGGATTGGCTGTGCAAATAGAAACGCTTTTCCGAAACTCATCCTTTTCAAAGGGAACAATGATTCCTGGAGGCGAGAGGTGACTACCTTTTCTCCCGGCTGGTCGTGGTTTTTCTTTTGTATTTAATCCAAAGCCCAGGTTTTGAGGAATAGGCAGCTGCAGCCATGGGTGAATGAGCTCAAAGTACAAGCGGATGGGAGTTGCAAAGCGAACCTCAGACGCCAAGTTCCCTCAGGAAGGACAGGAATTGCCAGACAGACAAGCAGCCAGCTGCACAGACCTCCCTCCCTCTGGATGGCACAGTCAGTCCCCACCGCTGCCATGTGGTGGGACAGACCAGACCAGCCACACGCCCTTCTAGTGGGCCAGTGACTGGGGGTATAGAGACTGTGTCAGGCTGGGAGATGTGCACACAGGATTGGGGGTTCACACAGAGGCAGGAGCACTGGGAGATCATCCCCAGGGACTGGTTGTCCCTCTTGTAAGGTCATTGGCTGAGAGACAGTGGTCCAGGGTCTTTGGCCCCTAGCAGGGTGAACATTTGCTCCCGAGTGGAGCCCCTATTTCAGTCTGTTTGTGCTGCTATAACAAAACACTGCAGACTGGGCGGTATAAACAACAAAGTTTATTCTCACAGTCCTGAAGGCTGGAAGTTCAAGGTCAAGGTATCGGCAGATCTCGTGTCTGTTGCAGCTTTCTTCCTCATTCATAGACATCGTCTTCTGGTGTCCTCACATGGCAGGGAGGAAAAGGAGGGAGCAGGCGTGTGCTCTCTGAGGGTCTCTTTTATAAGGGTGCCAGTCCCATTCTGAGGGTCCCCCCTTTATGACCTAATCCTCTTTCAAAGGCCCCACGTCCCAATACCATCACATTGGTGGGCAGAGCTTCAGCATAGGAACTTGGTGGGGGACACAGACTTTCAGTCAGTAGCACCCGATTCTGCACTAACCCCTGTACGTCTGGTCTCCGCAGTCGGTCAGCACGGGGGCGCCACAGGAAAGCGTCTTCTCGGGAGAGGAGGTGAAGGCCGCCAAGCGCCCACGGGTGGGCACCCCGCGTGCCACTGAGGACTTGGGGCGGAATCCGGACTACCTGGCCTTCATGGAGAGCCTCCTTCAGGTGCAGTGCCGGCCCGGAGCCCCCTTCTAGGACAGCCGGCTGCCTGGCCACCCCGCAGCCCAGCAAGGCAGGTGGCGGCGGGCCCTGGTGTTTGCTTGCTGTGAATTCCTGTCCTCGCCTCCCCCGTCCCCAGAGGCTACCTCCATGCTCTGTGGGGACAGGAGCGAGCAGGATGCTGGCACACGGCCCCGAGACTCAGGGAGCAGGGCCACGCGGGCTCTGTGGGCCAGCGGGGCTCACGCCACCCCCACTACTCAGATTCGTAAACCACGTAAGCTCTTCTTCTCGAAAAGGTGCTACTGCGTTGCCTGCCTCCTGAGCAGCCTTTGAGATTGTGACTTCTGTACATAAATCACCTTTGTGAGGTTCTTTCTATAAATACCTATTGTTTAAAAAAAAAAAAAAAAAAAAGCAAGGAAAAGAAAGAAAAGAAAAAAATTCCCAAAGTTGTTTTCTAGATTTGTGGCTTTAAAAACAAAACAAAAACAAAACATTCTTTTCTCAGAAACGAGACATGCTGAGGGAGACAAAAGCATCTCGTGTTTTTGTTCGTTGTTGTTTTAAAATCTTACTCGTCTGTGAGCAGGCAGGGAGGTGCGGTGAGGCCTGGAGGTGCCGGGGCCTCAGGCAGGACACCCAGCCCCATGACGCCCCGTCACTCCACCACCACCCCCACTCCTCTCTCTCCCCAAACTCTAGATGGTCTGGGTGGCTGGCACCTCTTCCTTGCTCACGTTCCTCTTTGCACTGAACTGGAGGAGGGACAGGAGGAGGCTGGCAGTACCCTTTGGTGGCCCAGCGCTGGCCATAGGGGTGTAGGATCCTCCCTCCTGTCTGCGGGCCTTTGCAAAATAAACACTCTCTCTTCTGGCTTGTTCCATCTTTTGCTTCTTCCCCCTGAGACCCATTGCAAGCTGAGGCCTCAGGTGACAGTGTCCCAGGGCCACCCAAGCCTTCCTCAGGCTGCTCAAAGGGAGGGAGCCCCACAGTGGGTGATGTGGCTGCAGGAGCAGATCCGGACCCGGCTACCTGCGGAGAGAAGACAGAGTCAGGCTTTCCAGGTGGCTCAAGTCCAGCGGTTTCCCTACTTGAGCCTATGTCCCCAGGCTCCCAGGCATCCTTGCTTTGGCTGCGGCCCTGTGTTGCAGGCTGTTCTTTCTAGGACCCTGAGGGTCTGGCAGCGTCCTATGTCATGTTTGCGATGCGTGAATTTATGTGTCTAGGAGAGAGTGAGCGAGAGGGGCATCACTGCCTTTAACTTGAAAGAAATCTGCCTCTTAACAGCTGTGGGTTGAATTTACGAGAGAAAAAATATGCTTCTCACTCGGGCTTGGGAAGGAGGCGGCCCAGCTCAGCCTGCCCGCTTTCCCCCTCTCCGCTGTCCCCTGCTCTCCCCTGCAGAGGGATTGAGAGCATGATTTGCTTGTATAAAAATTTTTTGTAATTAAAATAAAAAAAGGGTTCTAACAGAGGCCAGACCAGAGAGAACTATTTAAAGAAAATGGGGAGAATGTAAATGAGCTGAGAACCTTTCGTTTCCTTGGTGGGGGGCGGGGGGGGGGGCAGGTGCCGGAGTGGGCAGGGGCAGGGAGGTACTGAGGGGAGTCAGCCGAAATGTGAGGGTCTCCCACTGCATGCAGCAGCCCTGCCTGGTGGTGCCGTCACTGTATTCATATGTAGTTTGAAAATGCTATTTATATTGTAAAAAGAATAAAAAAGAAGCAGGTAGATGCCCCAGAGGCCCTCGGTTCTGAGAAGGTTCAAGGGGTAGCCAGCTCCGTGGTGGGGTCTCTGGGTCGCTCCCCCTTCATAGGATTTGGGACGACTTGTGTTGACAGGCCGCGGCACAGCAAAGGCAAAACGCACATTTCCTCCACAAAGGTATATCTGTATCTATGTGCAAAAACAAAAAACAAAAAACCTACCCACCCTGATTTTTTCCCCACCCGAGATTAAGGATGCTGTATTTTTGCCTAATTTCCCTGCCTCTAGGTTCATAATGAATTAAAAGCTCGTGAGCACTGCGATTACAGGTCCGTGTCATTGGCGTGTCTTCATTTATGAGCGGTGCCAGGGAGGTGGGACAGCGGTCTCTTCCAGGGGTGCCCACTGGGACAGAACAGACTTGGGGCCTCCTCGGGGTGGGGCTGGGCTACCAGCCCCCAGGGAGAGGAAGTGGGGAGGATGGTTCCTTTCTGAGCTGGACATCATAGCTTGTGTCTTCATAGGCCCCTCCCTGGAGGCTGTTGGGGTTTCCTGCTCAGGCAGGCAGGGGCAGAGGTGGCTGTGGCAGCAGGTCCCCTCTGGAAAATAATGAAGGTGGTTCCTTCTGTCTTCGACCCCTCTCTTACTGGGAGCATGCCCTCTCAGCTTCTGTCCAGTTCCTGTGACGTCTGAGTGGTGAGTGTCCATTGGACATGCGAGAAAGTAGGATGTCCCTCCCAGGATGAGGCTGCGGCCCTGGTATTCATGGATGTGTCACTCACTCAACAAATACTGGGTAACAGCACCTACGCAACAGCTCCAGTTTCTGCCCTCAAGCAGCTGACAGGAGGGGCAGACAGGAGGTAAAATGTGTGAGATGTCAGCTGTGATGTAAAAAACAAAGGAAAATGTGGTAGGATGTGCTGTTGCCTGTGTCATGTTTTACACAGGAGTTCTGAAGGAGGCGAGAGAGCTAGCCATGGGGACGTGGGGAGACAGCCCATGCAGAGGCCCTGGGGCAGGACCAGGCCTGGTGTGTTGCAGGAACAGTGAGCAGGCCCGTGTGTCTGGAGCAGAGTGTGAGGGAGCTGAGGGCAGGTCGTGTTGTGTCAGGCCTTGTGGGCTGCGGGAGGATTTGGGTTTTAACCAAGAGGGAGGTGTGAGCCCCGGAGGGCCATGGGCAGAGGAGTGGTGAGGCCTGACTCAAGTGCTCACAGGCCCCTTCTGACTGTTGCAGGCAGCCAGGATGGGAGCTGGGCACCAGGGAGGAGGGGAGCGCACCAAGCACCTGGAGAGATGGCATTGCCATGAGCTATGATGGGCAGGCTGGGGGCAGGGAGAGATCAGCAGCTCAGATTTGAACACAGTCTACACCCCGTGTGAGAGACACATGGATCTGGGGACTGGGGAAGGGCCTTTAGGAGGTGCCGGCTCACAGGTGAGTATTTACTGGACAGGTAAGAAGGGGACCGAGGACTAGGCCATGCAGGATTGTGGGAAGAAGCAGCCAGTGACATGGGGGAAACCAGGTGAGTAGGGTACCCCTCTCTGGGCCTCGGGTTTTCCTCTGCTGAGCGAGCATCTTTTTAGGGCAGTTGTTCCTGAGCAGAGATTTCCTTTGATGAAATCGCCATCCAGCCACAACCACCCTCACCCTACTTTTTATACCCTCCTTTGCAGAGAGATGCTGTCTCTAGTATCTTTTCCACAGCACCAGAACTCAGTGTCCCCATTTGCCACAGGGCAGCCACTACATCACTGACCAGATGGGTCAGTGTCCTCTGAGCCTATCTGGGGCTTGGTGGACAAGGTCAGCCCTCAGCCCAGTGGTGGGGGGCCCAGACAGTGGGCCCAGGTGGTCTCAGCATGGCTGCAGATGGCCCACTTTGACCATCATTCTCTGAAATGCTATAAAACAGGCAGGCACATTGGGACAGCCCCTTGTGGTCTGCAACGAGGGCCAAGGCACTGGGGTAGATCCCCAAGTGTCCAGTCATGTGGATTCAATGGGGTCTGTCACCCCGTGCTCTGGGCCTTGAAATATTTATTCAGGCAGCAAATATTTCCTGCTCACTTGCTCTGTGCCAGGACCCAGAGAAATGGCTGAAAGGGCAGATGCAGTTGTTGCTTCTGTGGAGTTCCGAATTCAGGAAAGCCGGTGGAGGGTGGGAACATCGGGACCATAAACAGAGACCACCTGGGCCCATCGTATTGAGTGCCGCATCCTAGGGCAAGGCCTGGCACCCTGTAACCCTTGGGCCAGATCCAGTCCCCCACTTGTATTCGAATGGAGTTTCGTTGGCACACAGCCACGCCATTCCTTTAGCATTATCTCTGGTGGCTTCTGTTCCACAAAGGCAGGGCCGATCCGTGGCAACAGGGACCACCTGGGCCCCAAAGCGGGAAAAATGGTGCTCATCACACCCCTGGAGTACGTGGGCGGTGGCAGCTTCCACACCACTCTGTGCCTGTGACAAAACTTCTCCCGTGGAGGCAGCTCTCGGTGCCCAGACCCGCCGTGCCTCTCACATCTCCCACTTAGGCCCCTGGAGCCCTTGCGCCCTTCCCCTGCCTCCCCAGGAGCATGGCAGCAAGAGAGAGACTTTGACTAGGGACCGTAAGGACCATAAGGACCGTCCATCATCTACCCACTGGGGAGACCGGACCCCCAAGCCCGGGTCCCCTCTGCTCATCCCGCTGATGGCGGGCAGGAGGACCAAACATACTTGGTACCCAGCCCTCGCAGGCTGCCCCTCGCCCGCGAGTCACCTCCCATGGCCAGTGTAGAGAAGGACAGAGAGTTTGGTGCCTCCAGTCCTGAGTCATGTTCACGGCCTTTATGAGGTGCTGAAATCTCTGTCTGCTCTATCCGCACTCCCCAGTACCTGCTGTGCCATCTCCTCTCAGTCCCCACCCCCAGGCCACCTGCTCCAATGAAACCAAGAGTGGGAGACATCCCTCAGAGCGGGCAGCACCCCAGGAGGCATATTTATGGGTTAGATTTACTGAGTGCTTTTGCTCTGTTAATGGAGAAAATAAGAATTATCGCTGCCATGGGCAGCACTGGAGGTGACACACGGCAGCAGCCGGTGGAGGCAAGGCCGGGAGGAGTGAGCATCTGAGAGCCGGGAGTCTCCTCAGCGCGGCATCCATTCTGCTGCTCACCAGGTGACAGGGACAAATGACTCCCGGTGGCTTCCCGGATTGGCGGGGGAAGGGCCTCCCAGACCAACCTGTGGCCCCCGCTTCCCCGCCCAGCAGTCACTTTAGAGAGAAAGCCCAAGATTTGGGTGCAAAACGGGGTGTTTGGAAATAGTTTGTGTGGCACTGGCCTTTCCTAATGGCCCCCGATGTCTCCTAAACACTTACTGCTCTGTTGCCCCCATTTTTGTCTCAAAGCACCACCAACCGGGGGCTTAAAACAGCAGACGTTTCTTCTGTCCCTGTCCTGCAGGCGGGAAGTCCAAGGTCAAGGTGTTCCCGCTAGAGGCTCCAGGAGAGCTTTCTTCCTGCCTCTTCCAGCTCTCTGTGGCCCCAGGCGTCCCTTGGCTTGTGGCCGTGTGTCTCCAACCTCTGTCCCTGTCTTCACGTGACGTCTCCTTGTGTGTCTGTGTTCTTCTCTCTGTCTCCAGTGTCCCTCAGGCATTCTCTATGACATCAGTTGTGGATTTAGGGCCCGTCTGAATCGCTTCATCACAAGACAATTACTTCTGCCAAGACGCGCTTTTTTCGGCGGGGGGGCGGGGGGGGGGATGTTTTATTATTGTGACGACATGAAGACACTTTTTCCAAATAAGACCATAATCACAGGTTCTGGGAATTAGGTCGTGGGCATATCTTTTCAGCACCCTTCCCCCACACAGACCCAGTGACCCATGTTGTAAGTGGCTGGTCCCATAACCGCCCCCCCCCCCCTCAAATTGACCGTGAGCCACATGAGCTCAGGACAAGGTCTTGGTCCCCCTCAGCACTCATTGCGCTGTGCCCAGGGCCTCACAGGTTGTTCTTCACGTCCTGGCGTTGGCAGATAGGTCCCGAGTGCCTAAGGTGACTGGTTACCTGCAGAGGCTGGTGGGAAAGGGTATAAAGATGAGGAGTGGGAACAAAGTAGCAGGTGTAAAGAGGGGGTGACCCTCTCAGTACACCTTTTGGAATAACTCTGACTCTTAAAATCATAGTCTTGTTTTGCATTCCTCAAACCATAACTAATCAAGGTCAAGCAAGGCGGAAGACAGACACGTGAATCTGACTGCTACACATGACGGGGAGGGAGGCAGAAAGGACCTGATCTGAGCAGCTTTGGAAAGCAGCGTTTTGCTGGGTACTGTTGGGACACAGACAGATACCTGTATCCCAGCTGTCCTGGTCAGACACCTGGGCTCTCGGGTTAGCTGTTCCGTAGCTGCTTTGTATGAGTATTGCGGTTGAACATGTGAGTAAATAAATTGTAGATGGAGCCGGGTTCCTCTGAGTCAGAGAAAGAAATTACAAATAAGTCAGGGAGCAGGAAGCTAGAACGAACCACATGCTGGGTTGAAATCACAAGTTCCAGTATGAATTCATGGTTTATATATTTGTAGGTAGGTAGAGATATATAGTCAGCCAGGACAAATAAATACAGAAGTAAATGCAGAGTGTGTGTTTGCACGGACACTACGATGTCCCCGTAGCAGGGAGTACACCTGGCATCTGGGTTTTTAATACTGTTCGCCAATAAAAGGAACAAGCACTCCTTGGAGAAATTGTTAATTTTATGCCTCGGGCAGTGAAAACACAAGATAAATTTCGAGCATCTTGTATTGCCAGAAACTAGGAGATACTCGATAAAAGATACAGACTTGTAGAAAGGACACAGGACACAAATCCAAGCCACTCCCATGGCCAAGCTATAAGAATTTGAACAAGATAAGTGATAGTGTTGGATTATAATCTATAGAATAAACTAAATATCCAAATTGCTGTAAGTGATTGAATTAATAAATAAATGGACTGGGGGAGAATGGACAGTTTTCCTTACAGATGAATTCTGATTAATAATTCTGATTTGCACTCAGCAAATGCTTATGGAGTGCCTTTGTTGTCATGGCTCCAGGATCTTGGGCTACACTGGGAAAGAAGACATGCAAAAAGAGTCCCTGCCCCTGGGAGCTCACAGCCTCTCAGGGAAAGGCAGGCAGGATAGCTAACCAGATTATGGAGGTTAGAAGATTATAAATGCTACATGAAAAAATGAAAGGAGGGTTTGGGGCTGGGCTGTGATTTTATATAGGATGTTCAGGGTTTCACTGAGAAGATGACATTTGAGCAAAGACCTGAAGGAAGTGAGGGAGTGAGTCAGGTGTACATCTGAGAGAAAGGTGGAAGGCACAGCCTAAGCAAAGGTCCTGGGGTAGCATGGTGCCTGGGGCATTGGTGGAACAGTGAGGAGGGCTTTGTGGCTGGAACAGAGTGAGTGAGGGGAAGGGACGGAGGGGGTCATGCAGGGCCTTGTGGGCTTATGGGGAAGACTTGGTCTTTCATCCCAGGAGGTGGAAGCCCTGGAGGGCTGTGGACAGAGGTGTGGGACTTGACTCAGGTGCTCAAGGCGTCCTCTGGTGGTTGTGACAGGGAGGACAGACTGCGGGACAAGAGTAGGAGCTGAGTAAGGCAGGGACCAGGGCGGAGGGGACTGGTCCAGGTGGCGATGTTGGGGGCTGGACCCTGGTAGAAGCAAAAAATTGACCATTCTTTGGGGGCAGCAGCATGGAGGTTCCTGTGACCCTGAAAAGGGACAGTTTGGGTGCAGCAGGGGTGTGAAAACATAGTTGGAGGGGCGTCCACATATTTTCACCCCAAATGGGCCTGTTGTTTGATAAAAAGCAATATTCCATCGTACAGACAAACTGTAATTTGTTGAGTCAATTCCCTATTGATGGTCACTGAGTTAATGTCCAACTTTTCCCAATTAGAAATAATGCTACAGCCAGGCAGTTTTCTCAATAATAAATTCCTTTAAAAAGGGTGGGGAGGATCATTGGGTGGAAGCATCTGTAGTTTTACTTTTAACTCCTGCAACCAGGTGACCCCGCAGTGCCTGTGCACCCCGCTGTGTGATGTTGGAGAACGTTCATATCCCCTTACCCTCCAGGACGTAAGCTGTAACCAGCCTGTGATTTGGCTACTAGATAGGTGCAAAACGTTTATTCCTCTTATGAGTCAGGTTGAGCATCTCATCATATGATTAAAAGCCTTTTGTCAAAACCACCTTGAAACATATTATTTTAAAAGTTCCCCACTGACCATTTCTCATTGATTTGGTGTTCAGTCCTTTGTCATGCTATATCCATCCAGCTCAGTGTCACTCGCTGAGTCGTGGGTCAGGGGCCACACCCAGGCCGACTCTTCTCTTCTTCAAATTTGTGAAATTAGAAAAATTAAGCCCATAATTACTGTGTTGCAAGAGCAGCAGCAAGAGGCTAGTAACTGGACATCAGTTCAAACTAGGGCCCAGAAAATACAGATGTGTCTTGCCAAAGACTCATGTCATTACTGTCCCACTGCAGACTGGAACATTGGACCTTCCCACTTGGGGAGATAGCCACACACGCCACTCCCCAACTTTGGTTCCATTAAAGCTGTAAAGAATCCCACCTTGCTGTCTGCAGAAGCATTTTGATATACTTTAAAAATATACCCTGTGATGAATCATCTATCACGTTCTCCAACAAGAAAAGAAAACCGTTTGTGTCACTGAAGGGTCAGACCCCTGGTGATGGGAGCCATTTGTGCAAAAGCTCAGTTTTCTTAAAGAAATCCCCATTTGTTCTCAGCATGAGGAATGTCAGCCCCAGGCAGCTCACAACCCGCAAGCAGCTGTCTGAAATAACAGCCACCGCAGTAGGTGAAGTGACCGGTGTCACCAAGAAATGTTATCTCGAAACTCGTGTTTCAAAAAATGCGTATGAGCACCTTTTCCTAGCAAGTCCTGCATCCTTCATCAGGCAGAGGGCGAAGTCTCCCCCCCTTGTCAGAAGAGGGACTGTTGTCATAATATTCATCATTTTCTTTATTGCTATGTCCCTAGGAGGAGGGAGATTGCTGGCTCTGGCTGTTGTTGACATAAAAGGGCTGTCTGGAAAGTATCCAGCCATCTAATATGAAAAATAGAGGCATTTGTGGCTGGAATTTTTTCTGGACCGCCCTCCTATAAAGCTGCGTGGAATCTGTGGTTTACAAGCAACCTTGTATTTGGGTAGCACTGGCTCCTCTTGGTGTCCCCCTAGCTGGTAGTCCTTTAGCACTCACCCAGCCCACTTTCCCCAGGCTACCCTGTAGCTCACGAAGCAATGCTTAACTGCAAAGACCCTCGTCCTTGTAGTATTTCTCATGGTTCTGGAGGCTGGAAGTCTAAGGTCATGGGCCCAGCAGATTTGATGTCTGTTGAGACCCTCTTCCTGGTTCATAGATGCTGTGGTCTTGCTGTGACCTCATGTGGCGAAAGGGGTGAGGGAGCTCTCTGGGGTCTCTTTTATAAGTGCACTGATCCCACTCATAGGGGCTCCACAAGGCCTGACCTTCTAATTCCATCACACCAAGGGGATTTAAACGTATGAATTTGCCGGGGGGTGGGGGGCGCATGAACATTCAGTCCACAGCAGAGAGTGATCTGTAAGACATGCCATTGGGAAGTCATTTGGTTGTGGCTGCTTTTGTGAAGTGCCTGGAACTTAACCTTACTCTGTGGACATTTTTCATCTCATTAAATAGTCATGCTCCATATGTGAGTGCCAATTTAGTATTTTCAATTTTTTTTATTGAGCCATAATTTAGATTCCATAAACATATCTTAAGTTGTACAGCTCCGTAAGTTGGCAAATTCACACCCTTGAATATTTACTGCCCAAAACTAAAGTATTCTCCTTCCATAATGTCCCCTTGTCAACCCTCCATGCTCCGCGGCACCCACTGATCTGTTTTCTGTCACTATAGCTTAACGTTGCCTATTCTAAAATATTCTGTAAATGGAACCATGCAGAATACAATTGTTTGTGTTGGCTTCCTTCCCTTGGTGCAATGCATTTGAGATTCACCCATGTTGTGTCGTGTTCCCACAGTGCGTGCCTTTTTCATTGCCGTGTAGTATTCCATCCACCTCACGGCTGCACCAGAGTCCTTTTAGTATGCTCACTCGTTGATGGACATCTGGTGATTGAAAGTAAAGCCACTGTGAACTCATTCATGCCCTTGACGGCTTGTGTATATTTCATGAGATTTTAGCCTCAAATTTTACTCTCTTTCACAGAAACTTCTCCCATTTTTGGGGACACCTCGAGGTGGTTTACAACTTGGGGTGCCTCTAAAGAATGTTGCAACCATGGTCATTGCACTTAATGAAAGAGCAAAGGAGGTACAAAGCCTGGGAGGTCAGGGGCATTACCAGTAGCCAGTGTGGCTGGAACAGGGTGAGTGATGGTGGGGACAGGCGGTGGCAGGGGCAAATGACTTGGGGGAGATCTTTGCTTTTGTCATTTTTCTGGGAGAGCAGTGGTGAGCACTGGGAGGATGCCAACTGTGGAAATGTTAGGATCAGCCCAGGGTTTATTTCAGGGGATAGGAGTGGAGGGCGGGAGACCCTGTGACCTCCTGAAGGGCCATAGTGATAGAGCCAGGCGGCACTGATGGCCCAGCCCTGCACCCCCTGGAGCAGGAGCTGAGGACAGCCCTGGAATCCCAGCCTCAGCTGGAGTAAGCACTATTGACACCAGGGCCACGACCATCTGATAATGGAATCTGTTTGGAGCAGCTGCCTGGTGACAAGTATAATAAAGTGTATTAATGAGGCCATTATTACTCCCTAATTAAAAGCTAATAACTAAGAGTTAATTGCCTTTAAAAGATGAAGCCAGGCTGGTCTGGGATTTATCTCTGTTTGCCTTTGCTTGCCTGGATAGGCTGATATTTGGGAACTAATTAATTGAATCAAATCTTACAGAAAACTCATAATCTCCTCGTGCCATTTGGGCCATTGAATTAAAAGGTGTTTGCTCTGTTGTCTGGGTATTTTCATTTTAAGGTGTCCTGGGTCCTCTGTTCCTGCTGGGAGAGGCTGGGAGTTTGGCGAGGTGAGGTGGGGGCTCTGGGGACTGCTTGTCACCTTGGCTTTTGGGGGCCTAGGTGTTGATGTGGGCCCTGAGTGAGGTTGTCCAGAGGCTGACCCAGGGAACACACAGGCCCGGCTGAATCTCAGATCCACTTCCATTATTATTGTTGTTATTATTATTATTATTATTATTACTACCTTTTATTTTGAAGTAGCTTAGACTCACAAGAAGTTGCAAAAAATAGTATGGAGAAGTCCTATTACCCTTCACCCAGCCTGCCCCAGTAATTAATTGTATTTTATACAACTATAGTACCTTCTAAAGCTAGGGAATGGGCATAACTTAATTCACGCAGGCGCAAGCCTTACGCAGATGTTACCATTTTCTTTTTAATTCATTTTTATTGTTAGACTTATTGGGGTGACATCTGTTAGCAAGGATTACATAGGTTTCAGGCATACAGTTCCACAGTGCATTGTCCACTTGTTGTATAATAAGTTCACCACCCAGTGTGAGTTCTCTTTCCATCACCTTATATTTAGCTTCCCCCCTCCTCTCCCACCCCCTCCCACCATTTTCTTTTTAAAGATTTTTAATCCGTATTCTTTTTTTAAAATATTGGGGTATAAGTCACATACCAGGAAGTTCAGTCTTTTCAAGTGTACAAGTCAGTGGCTTTTATTGTATTCACAGGATTATGCAACCATCACCTCTATTTCCAGAATATTCCATCACCCCGAAGGAAACACTGTCCCCACTAGCTGTCACTGTCCCTCTCCCTCCCCCCAGCCCCTGGCAACCACTAACCCACTCCCTGTCTCTGTGGATGTGCCTGTTCTGGACATGTCACATACATGGAATCACACACTGTGGCCCTGTGTGTGTCTGGCTTCTCTCACTGAGCACCGTGTGTTCTAGGTCCAGCCACGTTGTAGAGTGTTCACTCCTTTCTGTGTAGTTTCTGTGTGGACATACGTTTTCCACTCTCGTGGGTCCGTATTCATTTTTGACTTGTAGGAGCCTTTGCACAAATACAATGCTAAGCTACCACTGGACGGTATGAACGAAGCTAACATCTTTCTCCACCTCCTGCCACCTTTCCCAGGCAGACCCTCCTATTGGGATTAAGGCCCCGCCACGTTTGTGGGAACTCTCCAACACTGCTCTGTGTGTTTATGTCTACATGCCCCCACGGAAATGCACACACCAGCTTGCGATCGCTTTCACGAAGGTGAGATCTGAGTCCTACTGCAATCTGGCTGTGCTCCTTGTTTGTTTTCTAGAAAACCCTCATAGACTTGCCTCCTTCTTTTTTCTCTCCTTTTGCTGGTACAACTTAAATAGAAAACAGTGCTCTAACCTTAAGAAGTATAATTTAAATGGTTTCACATACATGCCACACAGATATCTACCGGGTTATCACCATCCTAAAAATGCAGGACAGTGATTGGCAAACTCTGGCTTCCTACCAGCCAAATTTGGCCCCTGCCTGTTTTTATACAGCCTTCAGACTCAAAATGGTTTTACATTTCTTAATGGATTTTTGAAAATCAAAAAAAGACAAACCTCACCAGACATGAAAATGGTATGAAATGCAAATTTCTGAGCCATCAATAAAGTTTTATTGGAATATAGCCACACCCATTTGTTTTCCTAATGTCTGTGTTTGTACAACAGCGCCAGAGCTGAGCAGTTGGGTCAGAGACCCTTTGGCCCACAAAGCCTAAAGGATTTATCTTCTGGCCCTTTAAAGAAAACTTTTACTGACCCCTGGTAGTCAAAGGCCTGATTGGCAGGGCTCCTTTGTTCTCTGTGGTTCAGAGAGGTTAGGAGCTATACCCAAGGTCACACAGCTAATGCCTTTCTCCTTGGCTTTCACTGGATAATATTAAAACTTTGGCTCAGTTATTTCTTTAATAGATATTTCATGGTGTCTCCTGTGTCCTTCTTGTGCTGGTTGAAACTGGGGCCTCACCTCTAGCTTTTGTGGAGCCCCCAGACTGAGGGAGACAGAACCAGAACCAGACACCCCTAGTCCTGTGGGGTCAGAGTTGGAGAAGGGCAGAGCGGGCTGGAGTTAGGCTCCCAGAAGGCTGCTTGGGGAAGCCGCTAATGGAGCCAACCTTTGGAAGATGAGAAGGAGTTCTCCAGAGAGGAGTGTCAAAAGGTACAAAGACACCATGATGCCAGGTGGGGTGAGGCAAATCAAAGCTTGAAGGCAGCCAAAGATATGGTGGGATCGTGAACTCCATGTTAAGAGGATGCGCCACAACCTGTGAGCAACAGGGGTCCATCTAAATCCCAAAGCTGGGAGCACCTCTCCATTGCTCAGTAGTGTTCCACAGCTCCCCACTGCCCCAGGATAAAGTCCAAACCATCATGAACATGGCTTACAAGGGCCTTTGGCGTCTGGTTCCTGCTGAACTTTCCCCCTCATTCTCAGCTTTTGATCCATGTATGTTTAAAGTAATTATTGATAAAGTAAGAACTTACTATTGTCATTTTGTTCATTGTCTTCTGGTTGTTCATAGATTTGTTCTTCCTTGCTTCTTATCCTGCTGTCCTTTTGTGTGTTTTGATGTCTTCTGGTATCAGTGTGTTTAGACTTTCCCCCCCATTCTTTTGTGTATTCCTTTATTCAGGATTTTCCCTTGGTTACCCTGAAGCTTACATAAGAACCTTAAAATGATAACAGCCTATTTTAAAATAAAAACTTAACTTTTATCACATTCTTAAATTTTACACTTTTACTTCTCATCCCCTCCATATTTCAAGTTATGATTGTTACAATTTATGTATTTTTATCTTGTGTATTGACTAACAGATTATGGTAGTATGGTTACTTTTACTGTTTGGTTTTTAACTTTTAACTAGAGTCATGTGTCAGTTACGTACCACCATTACCTTATTACAGATTCTAATTTGGACCATATATTTACCACTACCAGTGAGTTTTATGCCACCTTCTTATGTATTTATGATGTCAATTAGTATCCTTTACTTCCAAAGAACTTGCTTCA
This sequence comes from Lyroderma lyra, assembly GCA_004026885.1. Lineage (NCBI taxonomy): Eukaryota > Metazoa > Chordata > Mammalia > Chiroptera > Megadermatidae > Lyroderma > Lyroderma lyra. The sequence goes on along the minus strand of PVJL010000192.1, from coordinate 400,109 downwards.
GCATTTCTTGTAAGACAGGTCTAGTGGTGACCAACTCCCTCCTGCCGTTCAGGCAAGTTTTTGTCCTTCGTTTCTAAGGACAGCTTTGCGAGATACAGAATTCTTGCTTGACAATTTTTTTTTCTTTCAATATTTTAAATATATCATCTCATTCTCTTTGGTCTGAAAAGTTTCTGTTGAGAAATCTACTGATAGTTTTATAGGATTTCCCTTGTGTGTGTGTGATATGTGGCTTTTCTTCTCTGAGTCTATTTTTTCTGCTCTGAGCTCCGAGGTCAGCAGTGGGGGTGGGGGTGGTCATGGTCGGGGGATGTGCCGCTGGCTGAAGACAGTTACACAGGTCGGCTAACTTGGTTCTCCACCTCAAGAAGCCTGAAGATGTGCTCTCAGTTGCCTGAGTCTCTGGCCAGGCTTCATTTTCCGGTGGGACTGGGTACTATACTCAGCAGTAGGTGGACAGCTTTTCTGTTCCGGCTGGGCAGCAGGATGTCTCCAGTGGCGACAAGGGGAAACAGGAAACAGACAAGACCTTGCACTGAGCTCCCTGCCTAGGTGGGGCCACTTGCTTTGTTCTGCATATGGGAAAGCCACGGGCTGTGCCCTCTCTTCAAGTGCCAGGGTAAGCAAGCTGTGGGCAGCATGCAGCCTTCCCGGAGCTCTGGTAGCTTTCCTGGGTGGGTGGGCTAAAGGCTGTATTCAGCAGTGGGCAGAGGAATAAAGTTTCCCGGCCAAGTGGAGCAGGAGAACCGGCCTCAAGACCAGCAGTGATCTGTGTTTGTGGTCTGACTTAAGCCTACCCATGCCCCACTGGCTGAACAGGGTGGGCCACTGGTTTCACTCTGCAGATGATCCTCTCTGCGTGCCAGACTCTCAGCTCCACCATGGCTGGATTGCACGGCTGCCCACGTGTTCCAGGTGTTTCCAATGGTCTTTTTGGTCAGTTGGGACGAGAGCCACTCAGCAGTGGGCAGGGCTATAAATGAGCGCCCCTCCCGGAAGAGTCACCTGCAAGCAGCCCCCAGGTGTTACCACTCAGGCTTTCTGGTGGGGAGGGGCAGGGAGCCATACTCAGCAATGGGTGGGGCTGACTTAAAGCCTCCGGCCGGGCAGGGGGAAGCCAGCCCAGGCTTCAGAGGCAGTCCCGTTCTTCAGTTGCAGGCCTAAGTCAGGCAGACCTGTGCCCCCTGACCGTCACCTGGTCAGCCTGTGCCACCGTCTTGGCTCTGCAGATGAGCATAGCTGCTGGTTGGGACAACTACTCCTTGGAGCTGCAGGTAGGAATTCGGTCGGCTCAGACCCGAGTGGGGGCAGTTGCGAGCCCCTTCCCCCTTCTCCATCACTGTTCCCCGTGGTCAAGCCCTGCAGATTCCCCTGCACGTCCCGTAGGTCGAGACCAGAGCGGGGGTTCCCAGGAAGGGACCCAGAGCGCTGGGCGAGCTGGCTCTCCACCCTGAGCTCTGTTTTCCCACTGGAGGAACCACGGGGGAGACCGGGGTGTGGTGCTGCGCCCTCTGGGAGAAGGGAGGTGCAGCCAGCATGTAGTCCCTTTTCTTCCTGTTCTGATGCAGTTTGTCTTGGTTTCTGTGGTGCAGGAGGTGCTTCGGCCTCACCCCCGTGTTCTAGGATTTTCTCAGTGGGTCCTGAGAACGTGTGGAAATGACCTATGTTGCTGTCTTGGTGATAGCACCTCCCTGATTCTCTGCCTTTATACTCCAGGCAAGGCTACTCACAGGTTCCCAAACTCACCTTCTTTGCCCTTGCTGTTCCCTCTGCCTGGGACATCAGGCCTGTCCTCCTTACCTAGCTCTCTCCTGTGTATCCTTTGGCTCTCAATTTGGATGTCACCTCCTCCAGGGAGCCTTCCCTGCTCTCTGACTTTGATGTGTTATGTACCCAGCCAGGGACTGCTGGCTGCCAAGGACAACTGGGTTTACTGCTTAGATCTGGAGCTGTGGATATGTTTTCAAGTGTGCAAGAGGAGTCACAGTCTTTAGAGGATTCATGGAGAGAAGAAGTCGTTTTTATAGCCTAGGATAAAAACCAGCAGGGGTTTGGCAGGACAGGAAAAGGGCTCTCAGGCAGAAGGACCAGCCCCAGGACAGGCCTGGAGGTGGACTCACCAGAATCTGAGGGGGAGTGGTCCCTGCTCTCTGCTGGTCTGGGCCCAGCACACATGGCACATCGGATGTGCTCGTCACATTGCTTTGATTATATTGTGCATCTGTGCATCGTGGCCAGCTGCCAGGGCCCAGAGCACAGCAAGAACAACTTGACGGACTGTGCTTCTGTTTACCTTGTTGTTGGCATGGCGCATTGTTTAAAGAAAGCTCTTTTAAACGCCCGGGGTCGTGGGCAATGCACTGCAGCCTTTCCCAATTCTTGGCCTCATGAGGTTCACGTGCGCACATTAGATTTCGGTGGAGCCGAGAGCTCTGCACGAGTCCCCTGAGCCGGCTCATTCTCCATGCCTGGGCCTTCTGGGGAAATCATTTGATCCCTCCTTGAGTCTGCTGCTGGGAGGATTTGTCGTATCTAAAACCACAGACATCAGTCTATCTTTTTCTAAGTTTGTGTTTTGAAATAATCTTGGCTTCATATAGGAAGTTGCAAAGATAAGGGTCCCCCCCACCATGGAATTTATTTCTAAATTCTTGTATATTGATTCTTACATGTTTAAACTTCAGTCACCTTTAAAGTACTTTCCATTGGATGTAATACACTTATTGAGATGCTTTTTCCACTCTTCAGAGCAGTTTTTGAACTCATCAATTTTGATGCCTTTTAGTGCTTCTGCTGTGTTTTTGTTTTGTTTTGTTTTGTTTTGTTTTGTTTTGTTTTTTTGTTTCACCTCTTCCACATGGGCAAAACGATTCCTTGGTGGACTTCTTTTTATCAGGGAAACAAATCGCTCAGGGTGAGATGGGTTGACTAGGGAAGGTGGGGCACAGGGGTTATGCTGGTTTTGGTCAAAAACTGCTGAACACTCAGTGCTGCATGGGCAGGTGTGTTGTCATGGTGGAAGACCCAGTCATCTGTGTGCCACAACTCGTGACATTTCTGCAAAGCGTGATGCAGCCTTCTCAAAACTTCCACATAAAAACTTTGGTTGACTGACCTGGAGGAACAAATTTCAAGTGCACAATCATGCTTACATCAAAGAAAGATAATTCTGGGGTGTTTTTGGCCCCCCTTGTACAGAGGGAAACTGTATACGCTTCACCCAGCTTCCTCCAGTGAGTGCATCTTGCATAATCGTTAGTATGATAGCAAACCATGGAACTGACCTTGGTGCAGCGGGCCCAGTTCCGTGCAGTGTTACCACTCGTGCGGACTCTCGTAGCCACCCCGCAGTCCGGCTACAGGACTGCCTCATCCCCACAAGCTCTGCCCACAGCTGTCCTCAGAGTCACTCCATTCCTAACCCCTGGCAACCACTGAGCTCTTCTCCACCTGTATAGTTTTTGTTATTTCAGGGGTGTTGTACAAAGGGACTCCCACGGTTTGCTGTAGTCTGAGATGGGCTTTTTTTTTTTTTTCTTCAAAGTCATGGCCCTGAGATCCCTTCAGGTGTTGTGTGTTAGAGGCTGCTTTTTTATTACCAAGTAGTATTCCGCCATACAGGTGGACCACATTTGTTTAACCATTCACTTGCTGAAGGACACCTGGGTCGTTTCCAGTTTGTGCCTATTACAAATGAAGCTGCTATGAGCATTTGCATCCAGGTTTTGTGTGGACTTTAGTTTTCATTTATCTGGGATAAATGCCCAGGAGTACAATTGCTGGATCGTATGGTAAGTGTTTAGTTTTCAAAGAAACTGCTAAGCTGTTTCCCAGAGGGGTTGTACTATTTTACATTCCCACTCATAAAGCATGAGATCCGATTTCTCTGGGCTCAGGCTTGTTCTGGAAGCCCCAGATCCCACACATTTGCGGGGAGGGGTTCCTGGCTCCCCGGGGAGGGTCTTGGAAGAGGAGCAAATATGGGCCGTGATTCCATTTTAGGAAATTGCCTTAGGCTTCTTTCTCCTTGGCATTGTGCTGTGGACTGAATGTTTGTCCCCCCAGAAATTTTAGATTGAAGCCTTAATCCCCAACCAGTGTGATGGTATTTGGAGGGGGGCCTTTTGAAATAACTGGGTTTGGATGAGGTTATGAGGCTGGAACCCCCTTGACGGGATTAGTGTTCTTGTGAGAGGATGAAGGGACCAGAGCTCGCCGCCTGTGTGTTGTGGGAAGAACGCGGCTGGCTGCAAACCGGGGGGAGAGAGCTCTCCCCAGAACCTGACCATGCCGGCAGCCCGATCTCGGACTTCAGCCTCCAGGTCTGTGAGAAACACATTTCCATTGTCTGAGCCACCCAGTCGATGGCATTTTATGACTGACTATGACAGTTTGGAAAGCGCCCAGCACCCGGAGCACTGAGCCTTATGGGATCAAAGATGCACCGGGCAGAAAATGTGCACAAATCAGGTGCCAGAAGTTGGAGCAATAGTTGGAGGGGTTTGCTGAGGACCAAACTACGTAACTTGCTTCATTTTGTCCTACGCTCCGCACAGTTTAACTATCACAACCATTTGCAAACCCTTAGAATAAACAAACTGTCAAGTGTTTGGGGGCAGTATTGGCCGATTTTTCTTCCAACTAATTGCACGTCGGAATGCCACAGCCCGCTCTCCGGCCCTTTGCTTTTCCAGTGCCAACAGTCACAGGGCATTTTTGGGAAAAAAAGGAAATTGAGGTTTCATTAGTTTTCCCAAAAGCCTCTCTTAATTCCTGACTAATCAGATCTTTCTCTTTGGGTTTTTCAATTTCTATTTTGATATAATTATAGACTTACTGGAAGTTGCAAAAATAGGGCACAGAGTCCCTTGCACGGAGCGGCATGTCATGTGGCTGTGGGGCGACATCGAAACCGGGAAGCTGCCCATAGAACAGTGCTGCTGACTACACCGCGGCTACCCAGGGCCGTGGCTTTCTAAATCTGCATTTGTGTCTGCGCATGTGTGCGATTCCGTGCAGTTTTGTCCCACGTGTAGCTTCATGTCCCCGCCACCATCCCCAGAGTGCGGAACGGCCGCTCCTCCACCAAGCCTCTCCCCTCCCGGCTCTTTGTACTAAGCCCGCCTCCACCCCTGGTCTCCGAGCGCACGGACCCACTCTCCATCTCCTTAGTTTTCTCATTGCGAGAATCATGTACAAACGAAAGCAGACGGCAAGCCGCCTTCCCAGGGAGACAGACGGCCCCTGAGACCCATCCAGACTGCCGCCAGCACCGGCCATTTCTCCTTTTCGTGGCCCAGTAATATTTCCGGAATCGCTTTGCCCAAGTCGGTTCAACCATTCCACCGTGAAAGGACATTTGGTTTCCAGTATTTTGCTGTTAGGAATAGAGCTGTTATGAATACTTGTGTACACTTTTTTTTTGTCTGAACATATGTTTTCATGTCTCTGGGACGCATGCCCAGGAATGCACTGGGCGGGTGGCGTGGCAGCTCCATGTTTAGTTTTTCAAGGCTGTCGGGTGACTCTGCCATTTCACATCCCACCAGCCGTGTCTGAGAGCCAGTTCTCCCACGTCGTCTCCAGCATTTGGTGGTGTCACACCTTTTTGTTTGAGCTGTCCTAACAGCTGTGGACCGGTAATCTCACTGTGGAGCTAGTGTGTGTCTCCCTAATGGCTAATGATGTTGAACATCTTTGCACATGCAGCTTTGGTGGCAGATCATCCTCTTTTAAAAACAAATTATTGGGGTGCACCATCCATTGAAGAGCACATATCCTCAGTGTATATCTCAATGAATTTTGACACTTACACAGCACATCATGGCCACACCCAGATCAAGATGCGAAACATGGCCAGCCCCCGGAAGGTTCCCTCATGTCCCCTCCGAGTTAGTGTCCCCTCCTAGCAGCAGCCATTGATCTGACTTGCAGGGTTACTGGTATGCAGAGGGAGAGCCCCCCAAAGATGTCTACAGCCTCATCTCCAGAATCTGAAATACATGTTAGATTAGGAGGCAAGGGCAACTAAATTTGCAGGTGAAATGAAGGTTGCTACTCAGCTGACCTTAAAATAAATCATCATGGGTTATCCAGGAAGGGTCAAGGTAATCGCCAAGGTCCTTAACCCTCGTCCCGTTTAGACGATGAACAGTGCAGCTCGCTGCCGCATTCATTGACTTTGACATAAACGCTCCCTTTGAGGCTGAAGCAAACCTGACAGGTTTCCGATATGAAAATAAAATATGAAAACTCTTCTTGGAGTTATTTCTAAACAGACCTTGTCTCTAACTCTAATGTAACAGAAATGTACACGAGCGGCATTTAATAATTTGGGGGGTAAGGTTACGACTGTAACCCGCAGGTTATCTCAGGGTAAACGCTACAGCGCAAGCCCTGCTGCTGAGTATTCTCAGGGAAATGGGTTAAAAGTGGAAAAGGGGGGCAGAGAGCGGGAGGGCGGTGGTCTGCGGAGCGCGCGGCCTGGCGCTGCGGGCCGTGAGCCGAGGGCTGCGGGCGCCTCCAGCGGCTGAAGGGAGGCACCAGCCCTGCGGGCACCTGGCCGTTAGCCCCAGGAGACCCGTGTGGGGATGCCCTTAGTCTCCAGAACTGTGACAGAATCAGTCGCGTTTTTTCAGCCAGCAAATTTTTGGTACCAGAGCAGCAGTGAGAGACTAATACGGTGCTATAGATGAGTTCGTTCTGTTCTTGAACTTCACGTAAACGCGGTCACACATAACGTCATCTTTTGCATCCAGCCTCTTTTAACATAATGTGTTTGACATTCATCCACGCTGTACGACTGTTCCATTCCTTTTTATTGATAAGTGGTGTTCGATTTCCTCCATGGACCAGCTCCGTATCCATTTGTCCACTCGCCGATGGATGATTGGGTTGTTTCTGGTGTGGCGCTTTATAAACACGAGGTCCCTAGAACACTCGGCTGTCAGTTCTGTGTAAACATATGCTTCCTTCCTCGTGGGTAAATACCTAGGAGTAGGATGAATGGGTCCCTAACTGAGCAAATCATCAGCTTTATAAACATCTGCCAAACCATTCTTGAGGTGGCTGCACCACATCTTGCCTCCCCACCAGCAACGTCTGTGCGTTTCGGTTGCTTTGCATCCTCACCAAAGCTCGATGTTGTCATTCTTTTAAAATGTTAGGTATTCTAGAGCCACACCGCCCAATAGCCACATGTGGACTTTTAAATTAAAATGGATTCAAATGAAATAAAGTGAACTATCCAGCTCTTCAGTCATGCTGGTTCAATAGCTACATCTAGCTAGCGACTGCTGTACAGAACAGCACAGCGAGACAGCACGTCCGTCATCACAGAAAGTTCTATAGACAGTACTTTCCTAGTGGGTATGAAGAGTTCTCTTACGGCTTTCATTTTCACTTCTCAATATCATTGTGTAAATCGCACTTTTTTTCTTAAAATCATCCAGAGTTGAATTCTGTCACTGCCAGCCAAGACCCCTGGCTGACAGTGTCTTCCACCGAGAGGAGGGCCCCGGGTCGGTGATCTCCCCACCATGTCTTCACGGAGCATGAGCCCACCGTGCTTCGCTGCAATGCGTGTGTGTGGGGGGCTGGGGGCAGAGTCTTGGGTGTGATCCTGCTTCCCGCCTCCTCTTTGGGCCACGACCAGCGACCTTGTCTCTCCTGCCATCCCCATCACCAGTGCTTCACCGCATCCCTCATCCCATGACTCTTCATTCCCTTCCACCCTGGTAACTGTGCCTGCTTTCTGCTCCCAGCCCCTACCTCCTGCAGTACTTTCTTCACAAAAGCCAGAGTGATCGCCTTTGATCAAACATAAATCTGATCATGTTTCTCTGTTGCTAGAATGTCAGCTTCAGAAGGGCAAAGACCTTGCTCTGGTTTGATCATCACTGGGTATCAAGTGCCTAGTAGACAGTAGGTGCTCAATGAATGTCAAATGAATGAATGAACTTACAACCATTACAGAAGAGATTGTTGGCGACCAATCCAATAGCCATTTTCCTTCTTTAGTCACAGAGTCACAGTTTTATTTGGGGTACCAATGCATCAGTTAAAAGACTACATTTCTCAGATTCTTTTATATCTAAATGTGATTGTGTGACTGTATTCTAGCCAGTGAGATCCTAGCAGAAGTTTTATGTGGGATTTCTACGCAGCCTCCTTTAAAGGAACATGATTCAGATGGAAAATACATCATTTTAACCTTCCCTCATTTCTCCTTCCTGCTGCCCAGAATGCAGGAGTGATAGCTGGTGCTCTGGCAGCCACCTTGGATCCTGAGGTGACTGTGAGAAGGGTGGAGAGAGAAGCCTTAGACCCTAATGTCCATGGATGTGCCAACCAGCCCAGGACTGCTCACCTCCAGATAACTTATTTATCTTGTTTGAACCATTATTAGTTTGACATTTACTATTTATTTTAGTCTGGGTTCCCTAGAAGATCCTGAAACAAGGATTTGGGGACAAGTAGTTTATGTGACAGGTGATCCCAGGAAGCCCTGGGCAGGGGCGGTGAAATGAGATGGGGAAGGCAAGGAGCAGTACAGAGTGTGTTCATGAGTAGGTGTGGGTAACTGGGTCTCAGTCCCACTGGGGCCTCTGGAGACAGCGTAGAGCACAACCTGAAGGACAGGAGAGCTGTGGTATTGACCTGCCAAATCCTGCCATCCTGTGCGTGAGAGATGAGCTTTGGGTGGAGGCCAGCAAATCCCCAGCACCCCTGGCTCACTCTGCACAGGGCTGAGCTTGCTGCTATGTCAGAAAAAAAAAAATCCCGCAGGCAGAGTTGGGGTTTTGCATTCAGCAGCTTTTGGTGTTGAGGTGAGCACGAGGGTGTGGCTGGGATGTGGGCTCTATCCACTCACTTAAAGTAACTGAGGCATCTTCCAGGACTTTCCATCATTCTTGGAACAGACTTCTCAATGTGGGTCTCAAAATCCTGCATCCCTGCTTCCACCTCCTGGATCTCATTTCACACTCCCCACCCCCAAACTCCTTACATGCCCCGAGGCCCCTCCACCCAAAAGGCCTTTGCCTAGGCTGCTCCCTGGGACACCTTTCACCCCTCTTTCTCTGGCCAATTCCTCTTCATCCTTTTTGGTCACAGCTTAAATGCCACCTCCTCCAGGAAGCCTCCCCTGATACCACCATCCAGTTTGAGCGAGCACCCTGTCCCAGATTCCCACACCTTGCTGTGCTCATCTTTGGAGAACTTCTCCCAGCCATATTTACACAATTATTTGTACATCATTTAGAGTTTTGTCTTATTTGCCTTCTCCCCTAAGGGCAGAAAATCTAGCCTGGCTACATCCAGGGCACCCAGCCTGGGACCAGGTATACAGCAGGTGCTAAATATCTACAGGAGAACCCATCTGGGCAGAACTTCCTAGGCCAGGGGAGTGAAGTGTGGCCCAGACCACACAGCACAGCCCCCTGGCATCCTTCCTGTGACTTCCATGGTGCCCCCTGGGGGCCCCCTTGGCCCTTTCCTCCAGAACTCCCATAATAGAAAGCAAATGTTCCTTCCAGAAGTTTACCATATCTGTGTTCATCTTCTGTGTGGGCTAATTTTATTAAAGTTCCCCAAAGAGAGAATTGTAAATTTATTAGCGCGCATCTTGGACCAGACCCTCCTGTATGCTGGGTAAAAAAAAAGATTAGAAGTCAGCTGGGCCCAATGATAATGAAACAGAAGACGCTGAGACATAATTCTTAATTAAACCATAATGAGATAAGGAGTTGTCACCGGCTTGTGGGCCTGGCCTGAGTCGCCTGTGTTCTCATCGTAATGTTGTGATTTACGATTCTCCTCCCTCAAAGATGTAATTAGTTTTTTCTTTCCTCTTAAAAAAAATCCTAAACATTATTTAGATTATTAAAAAAAAAAAGAACAACAACAAAACTCTGCAATCATTGGGGGTTGTTTTTATTCTAGTGGAATATTAACTTCAATTTAGGAAAAATTGTGGGAGGAGGGGGAGAAGGTTCAAGATGAGAAAAAAAGAACATGGGTAGCAAGAGAATGTCCAGTTCTGTCCCAAACCAGCCCCTTGAGCTTGGTACATGGATGACCTTTTTTCTCTGCAGACCGGGGTCATTTAAGGGCCCCCTACCTCCCTCCAAGCCTCTGAGCCAACCCCGGTTTGAGGCAAATGTTGCATTGTGGCAGGTCTGGCAGGCCCATGGTGCAGAAACATTTGGGATCCAGTTGAGTTGTCTCCCGGGCACCACACCCTCTGCTCAGGATCGGCTTGTATCTCATGAGATTATTCGGTGGCAAGTGACAGAAACCACTGCCAGCTGTCTGAGTGTGGGGGGAAGGGATTCAGTGGGAGGCCAGGAGAGGGGAGTGTTAGCTTTGACTCGTGGCCTCCTGCCACCTCCCTCCCCTCATGTCATTTTCAGTTTCCAAGTCCCAGGAGAGAGTGACCCAGCCTAAACTCTGACAGCTCCCCAGGCAGCTTGCATGGGGTGAAGGGGGGAGGACTAGTCCCTTCAGTGAAAAGGATGCGCTGGCTTCCCCCAAACCACATGCAGTGAGTCTCCCTAAAACAGAATCAGGTATGACTAAGCATTGCCCTTGGGCTCCAAATGATGGCTGGCTGAGTGCTGTGGAATTTACTGTAGTCTGTTTGAAGATGAAGGTGTGGGGGCTGGAGGGTCTGGGTCCTCACTAGGATATGTCATTCCTCTGGAGTGAGCTCATCACGTCCAACTGGACAATGTGCCCCATGACAGGAGTAACTAAAAGCACTAACATTTGCAGATCCCCTCTATGCATCTTACACTATGGTTAAGCATTGTATCAGTCAGCTATTGCTACATAACAAGTTATCCCAAAAATGTACCAGCTTGAAACAATACTTAATTATGTCCCAGTTTCTGAGGGCTAGGACTCTGGGTGCTGCTTAAGGGTGTTACAGTCTATAATCAAGTTTTGGCCACAGGCTGCAGCCTCATCTGAAGGCTGAACTGGACAAGGATCTGCTCCTAATCTCACTCTGGTGATTTTTGGCAGGATTCAGTCCTTGTGGGCTGTGGCACTAAGGGCCACAGTTCCTTGCTGGCTACTGGCCAGGGATCACCCTCTCTGTTCCTGTGACATGAGCACTCCATATGGCTATTTGCTTCATCATAGTAAATGAGAAAGAGGGCAGAAAGTTCAAATGAGACACAAGTTCCAGACATTTATGGCCTAATCTTGGAAGTAACATTTAGTCACTTTTGTCTCATATTCTGTTTGAAGCAAGTCACCAGGTCCCACCAACACTCAAGGGGTGGGGATCACATGAAGGTGTGACAACCAGGAGGTGGCACCCACTCTGATGATCTAGCATCTATTTACAGTTTGTCATTGGTTATTGCTGTTGTTACACTTAGCCGATGATTTTAAAACAATTATTCTTTTTATTTTGAAATCATTTTAAGCCCACAGAGAAGCTGCCAAAATAACGGAGAGGTCCTGTGTGTCCTTCACCCACTTCTCATCGTAGCGTCCTACATAATGACACTAGTACGTGCCTGAAGCCAGGAAATGAACGTGATAGAATACCAGTAACTAACCTACAGACCTTATTCAGGTATAAGCAGGGCCTTTGTCTGGTCCCGAATCCAGTCCAGGCCCCCATGCCACATATAGTCATCACATTTCCTTATGTCCCTGGGGTCTGTTTTAGCGTCTCATTCTTTGTTTTCCATAGTCTTGACGTGCTAAAGGGTACTGGTCAGTTATTTTGTAGAAAGTTCCTTAGTTTGAGTTTGTCTGATGTTTACCTGTGAGTAGGTTGCGATTGTATATTTTGGGGCAAGAATATCACAGGAGTGATGCTGTGTCCTTCTCAGTGTCGTGCCATTGACACATCTCATCCCTGGGGATGGTGACTGATCACTTGGTTAAGGTCTTATTGGCCAGGTGCCCCACTGTAAAGTCACTATTTCCCTTTGTGATTAAAAAATATCGTGTGTGGAGACACTCAGACTGTGCAAATATCCTGTTTTTTCATTCTTTTTTTTTTCTTTATTTCCCACCCTCACGTCCCTCCTGTTTGGCAACCATCAGCTTGATCTCTGTATCTATGGGTCTCTTTCTTTTTTGTTTTGTTTATTCATTTATTGCTTTGGTTTTTTTAGATTCCACAATATTGTATGAAATCATATAGTATTTGTATTTGTCTTTCTCTGTCTTATTTCACTCAGCATAATACCCTCTAGGTCCATCCGTGTTGTTACAAATGGTAAGATTTCATTCTTTTTTGGTGCTGAATAATATTCCATTGTATATTTTTACCACATTTTCTTTACCTATTTATCTATGGATGGACACCTAGGTTGCTTCCATATCTTGGCTATTACGCTGCAGTAAACATAGAAGTGCATGTATCTTTTTGAACTAGTGTTTTTGTTTTCTTTAGATAAATACCAGGAGTGGAACTGCTAGGTCACTTGGTAGTTCTATTTTCAATTTTTTGAGGAACCTCCATATTGTTTTCCATAGTGACTGCACCAGTTTGCAATCCCACCAACAGTGCACGAGGGTTCCCTTTTCTCCACATCCTCACCAGCACTTGTTGTTCGTTGATTTATTGATGATGGCCATTCTGACAGGTGTGAGGTGATAGCTCATTGTGGTTTTAATTAGCATATCTGTCATGATTAAAGACATTGAGCATCTTTTCATGTCTATTGACCATCTGTGTCCTCTTTGGAGAAATGTGTGATCAGGCCCTCTGCCCATTTTTCAACTGGATTGTTTCTCTGGTGTTAAGTTGTGTGAGTTTTTTATATGTTTTGGAAATTAACCCTTTATCAGACGTATCATTCATTTATAAATGTCTTTTATTCAGTAGATTGTCTTATTCAGTAGATTTTCCTTAGCTGTGCAAAATCTTTTTAGTTTGATGCAGTTCCATTTGTTTTTTTGTTTGGTTGGTTGTTTCCTTGCTCAAGGAGACATATTCATAAAGATACTGCTAAGACCAATGTCAGAGAGTTTACTGTCTGTGTTTTTGTCTAGGATTTTTATCATTTCAGGACTTATATATAAGCCTTTCATCCACTTTGGGTTTATTTTTTATATAGTGTAAGAAAATGGTCCAATCATCTTTTTTTCTCCCACTAATTTAACTATTACTATCATCATCTCTTTCCTTTGCTTGCTTCCTTCTTTTCTGAAATATATATTCATATAGTTCACAGCTAACTTGTACTAGTAACATTTGTGCATATCCTAGTGATACAAAAACCGACTTTAAAAAATCCCTTTTCTCAAACACGTAATTGCCACCCAGAGAGAGAACTCTGGCTGTGCACAGGGGGTAGGGAAGAGCCAGTAAGTTCTGCCTGACTTTGCCAAGACAGAGAGTGAGTCAGGTTCAAATGCAAAGTGTGGGAAGGTGGTGGGCCTCTCTTTTATGTGGAAAACTGTTACTTCTTCTGGCCTGTAAGTACTTGGTCATAAAGGTCTAAATATGAGTGTGCTAGGCACTTGACAAGACTTAGATCAGAGCTATCTGTGGCTAAAAATCTTAGTTGAGCTGCATCAACTTCAGAAATAGGCCAGTAACTTTTTATGGTAACTTTGTACCTGGTATTTGTTGGGTTTTCTTATTCTAGTACAATTGAAGATGATTCATTCAAGTTTCTAGGTAGGCAGTCATAGCTTTTGCAATAATAAAAGTTTTGTCTAGTTTTACTATTCCAGCTGACTGGTTACAGCAGAGATTTTCTGACCTGCAAAGCCTGAAATATTTGTATCTATTTCTTTACAGAAAAATGTTGCCAACTTCTAAAGTTTCAGCCTTATCAAGCTAATTGACCAAGTTATGACTTTTTTTTAAACAATGGTTTGAGGTGATTATTTCTCCTTTTCTTCATTGATAGATTTCTTATTCCAGATGTACAGAAGTCATATACATTTAGGTCTCTGATCCGTTTTGAGCTAATTTGTGTATGTCGTGTGAGGTAGGGGTCTGATTTCACTCTTCTGTTTGTAGAGATCCACTCGTACAGCACCATTTGTTGAAGAATCTGTTCCTTTTTCATCGAATGGTCTTGGCATCCTTGTCAAAAATCAATGGCCACAGATTTATGGGTTTGCTTCTGGACTCTCAATTCTGTTCTGTTGGTCTATATGTTCATCCTTATGTTTTGATTACCACAAGTTTTGAAACTGAGAGTATGAGTTCTCCAATGCTAGTGTTTTATTTCAAGACTGTGCTGCCTATTCTGGGCCCCTTGCAGTTCTACAATATATGAATTTGAGAATCAGTTTGGCCATTTACACAAAAAAGGTTGTGGGGATTTTGATAGGGATTGCATTGAATGTCAATTGCTTTGAGTAGTATTGTAGCATAGATGAGTTTTTGTATATTTGCTGCTTATGTCTTTATCCTTAACTACCATAGATTTACTTTATGTGTTTTAAAATGTTCTGCAATGGAAATACATTACCTTTTCTTCCTGCTGCCTTCCTTGTTTTGCCCAGCATGCTTGAGATTCATTCAGGTTGTAGGGCTTCCTATTTCCTGCTGTATAGTATTCTGTTGTATGTCCATATAGAATTCTTGATACATTTTCCTGCTAGTGGATATTTAAGTTGGTTCCATTTTTTATCAGATAAAAAGATTGGTTCCAATTTTTAATTTTTTTATCCATAATAAAAATGTATTACTCTTTGTACATTATTTTTTACAAATACTCCCACTGGGATGCACCTGTACATGTCTCCTTAGGCACATCTGAAAGAGTCTGTGTAAGACATGTATCTCAGAGTGGAATTGTTGAGTCAAAGGATATGTACATCTTTATCTTACTAGATACTCTCAACTTGCTCTCTAAGGTAGCAATTGATTCTTACTCTACTTTGAGTAGATTTGTCTAACGTTAAACCATCCTTGCATTCCATAACTCCTTCCCTATTGGGTAATAACAGCCTACTAACAAGTTGCTAGGTTTGCATTGTTGGTATTCTCTTAGCCTTTTCTCATTTAGATACATAAGAGGGATGAGCTGCTTTTCCCCTTGACATTGTCCTTGTACAGTTTGAGTACCCATTTCTTTTTTCCCCCTATAAGCTGACATAGTTTATAAAAGATGCAAATCATCTCTTCCTTGAAGATTTGGCAAAACTCCCCTGAAAATCTATCTGGGAAGGTGTTTTGCCTGGGGGATAGGTCATCATTTCAATATTTTCTAAGTTTATTCACTTTTAATTTTTGACTTGATTTAATTTTTATTTATTCTTAAACTTTTTCTATTTTATCCTTTTATTTGTTTAGTGGTTTGAAGTTGTATAGACATAATATACACTCAAAATCCTTTAAAATCTCTCTTCTGTAAGAGTAGTTGGTCCCTCATGCTGCTTGTGCCTTTTGTCTTCCTGCCAAAGATCTGCTGCCTCTTTATGGATGTTTTCAAAGATCCAACTTTTGATAGTTATTTTATTGTTGCTGCCATAGTTTCTCATTTATTTTGTTTTTCTTAATGTTTTTCCTTGACTTTTCTGGGTTTATTATTTTTGGTAATTTTAGTTGAAAGGTTTAACTAGTTTATTTTCCTCATAAATTTATATATGGCTACATATTTCCCTCTGAATACTTCTTTGGCTGCTTATTTCATTTATATATCTCCCTCTCCCTATAAATACACTTGACTTTAAATTTACTTCTGAGTATGTTTTCAGTTGCATCCACTAGTTTTCATTTACAGTAGTCTCATTATTCAGTTTTAAATACTTGGTAATTTATGTATAGTTTCTCTTTAACTCATTATTTAACACTTCCAATTATGTGGATTCAGGAGGTATGTGTCACCATTTATTTATAATTTTACTGCATTATGAGTTTTTCTTTGTGGCTTAACACATGCTCCACTTTTGTGACAGCTGTGTTTGGACAGAATGTACGTGATTTGTTGAGTACAAAGTCCTGTACACATCTGTTTAAGTTTGGTATTGTATCAGTCATCTCAAGATCCTGGTCTTTATATTTGTGTGTTAGGTTCAGTCTCTTCATTTCATTCTCCTCAGTGTTTTTGCTTTAAACATTTATAAGTGATGTTGTTAGGAACAAAGTGTATATTTATAGTATTTGAGTTAACAGAGCACTATAGCGCTTTGGCTCCTGACAGATTCTTGGTGACAGGATGTACAGCTCTGCTCTAGGCTCCATCCTTCCCAGCCTGGGACTGTGGTATGTGTGGCTGATATTGACCATGGGCAGGCAGAGCTCAATGATGCCTTGGACTCTCTCACTACAGCTGTGGGAAAAGGGTGGACCTGGCTCCACATCCAGTTCCACCAGTTATCATGTGTCATCTTGGATTGGAAGCCTGACCTCTCTGAGCCTGCTTTCTCATCTGTCTATGTATGCATTGTCAGGAGTGATGAGATTGTGTGAGGCAAGCATACAATAAATGCTCAATTATTGGGGGTGGGTGTTATAGTATCCTGTAGCAAGACCAAGGCAACTGGAAATGCTTTGTCTTGGTGGTCATGCCTGTAGGTTGAAGTAATTCCTTAAGGGCCCTCTTCTTCCAGGAAGTCCTCAGATAAATCCCTGCCTGCATCCACTTACCCCGAACATAGCCATGAGCATTTCAAGGGGTGAACCAGAGCTAAGGGTCACCCATGTTAACTTTCCCTAAAGATCCTTTTTGTCCAGTTTCCAGTAAGGAGGGCAAGGTAGTCACTTCAGCCTTGTAGGCTGAGGAGACCAGAGAAAGGAAGTAAGGGATGCTTTCCTAGAGGAGCTTTTAGAACAGAGCTTTGATGATTGAGTAGGACAGAGTAGCCTATTGGTGATGTCTTGGATGATTCAGCTGGGACCAGACTTAGGTTAATATTTGACTTTTCTGTCCGTTTTGTCCCATGATCTGTACTAAGAGGATCACTCTCTATTATTGAATTCAGAAGGCATGAGCTAAATGTTTTTAATGCAAAAGAACAATCACAAAAATACCCAGAGTTACTGTCCACTTTTCATCTTTTATATTAAGATTTATTCTATTCCTTTTTCGTTATTTGAATTGCAAGCTTGGTTCACTTGTTTTATAAAATCACTTAGTTTCCAAATTTCTTGCTTTCTGATCAGTGTGTTTAAGGCTATATATTTTCCTTTTGGTACTCCTTTGGCTGCAATCCATATTTCATTACATAGTGGACTATTTGAATTATTGTTGCAAAAACATTATTTCTACATTGATTCCTTCTTTCAACCTATGCCTTATTTAGAAATGTGTTTTAAAATTTCCCATTGTGGGTCTAATGGGGAGCGGGGGAAGGGATATGGCTTTATTACAGAATCTACTCCTTGGTGCCAAGATCAGGTTACCTTATCTAATACTTGGTTTCTGAAATTTGTAAAGATGTCCATTGATGGTTTTTCTAAATGCTGATTTTTAAACAAATGTTACATGTGTGTATGAGAATTTGAGGGTTGGGGTATATAGGGATATAGGATTTGATCAATCTATTGACTAAGCTTTTTAATGGTATTAGACACATCTTCTATATATGTATTTATTTTTTTAATCTCCTGAATCTGATGGTTTCCAAAAGGGGTGATCCCACCCTTTCCTAGGCTGGGCCCCTGTTCTAAGACCACCCCTTTCTATCCCTGGAGCTTCCCGTGTAACCATGGGGGGAGTCTTTCACCTCATCTCTGGCTCCTAGGCAAAGTGAGGATAGGAAATGGCTCACCCTCTATCCCCTAGGGTCTGACTCTGGCTCCAAGTATGGGTCCAGTCAGTGGATAAGAATAGTGCTCCCAACCCAATGCTTCCTTCTATGGACTCAACTCCATCATGGCCCTTCTGGAGAAGGCAGCATGGTATGGTGTTTGGGGGATTTGGATAAGACTGATGAGGGTGAATCCCAGCTCTGTTTCAAACCCACTGTGTAATTTGGGTTGGTACCTGCCCTTCTCTGAGCCTCAGTTTCCTCATCTGTAAACTAGGCTGATGACACCCATCTCAAGAGAGCTGGTCACAGTATTATCAAGAAGAATAACTAATATCAATGAGGCTGCCCCCGTAAGACCAGAACTTGGGTTCTGGGTTCAAATTCCCAGCATGGCTCCTTAGATGCTGTGTGATCTTGGACTAGCAACACCACCGCTCTGGGCCCCATACTGGATTGTCACATGACAGAATGAGAACACATCAACTCTCCAGGCCCTGCCAGCCCCAGGGACAAGAAGAGAAGAACAGGGGCACGACAAAGACACCACCACTGGCCGGGGTCGGACGATCTTCCTTTAATACAAAGTTGATATATCTACATACACAGAGGTGGGAAAACCACCCAGCTGCTTCCGTTTGAATAAACAGTGTTGAGAGCAACGGCAGATCTGCTCTTATACAAAGAGAAAAACTCACTTGCTCAGGGGTGGGGGGGATCCCATCCTTTCTGCTTTTGCCCCCAAATTGCCCCATAGTCCCAGGGGGAAAGGCTCCCTGAACCGGGGCAGCACACAGCCGCTCTGTCCCCTAAGAGGCGGCACCCCGTTTTGTTCATTCTTCCTCCTCAGGGGTGAGTGACGGGGGCTCAGGCTGCAGGGTGGGTGGGTCGCTGCCATCTCCTGTGGCAGGTGTCCACCCCGGTGGGTTCGATCCCGACGCTGGTGGGCCCAAGCCCCCCACTGCCCCACCCTCAGAACTCTTCTTGATATGTCTGAGAATTTAAAAGAAAAAAATGAAAAAAGAAAAAAAAAAAAAAAACAACAAACCAGGAGCAAAAGGACGTCCTATTCTTGAGCGAGGCACACCTTCCGATGGTAGGAAGAAGAAAAGAGTCAGCCACGGGGGACAGCTGCTGGCGTGCGCTTGTGGACACAGTCATCACACAAGAACATTTTCTACGGTGAGAAGACAGACTGACAGAACAGGAATTAGCAACAGTTTTCTTTTTAAATTCGTTGAGTGGAAAGTCTTTTTTTTTTCCTTCTGTTTGTCTCTTTAAAAAAATGAAAAAAAATACGCTATTTAAAAAAAGGAAATGTCACTGGATACAGTTATATGGAGTCTGAAAAGAAAACTGAATTCTGGCCCCCCTCAGCCCGGCGCCCCCTGGGCTGAAGGCTCCCTGGGGGTCCGAGGGGTCACGTTCAGGGCCCCCGCCCTCCTCTGGTTCTGGGGAGAACCCCCATTTGTTTGCCATCCCCCCACCCCCAGCCCGGAATCACTTGTTTTGGAATCGAAAGGAAATGAGGAATGTGCCAAGTATTTGAAGGCGGTGGCCGTGCCAGGGAGGTGCTGGGGGCCACACGGGGGGTTAGAGGGGCCGCGCTGCTCCCAGAGACCGTGCAGAAGGCCGCTGGGGGTCCAGGCCTCCCGGGCCCGCCTGACACGGGCAGAGGCCCCCAGGGCCGGTGGAGTCAGGCCGGGCGACCATGGCTTTACGTTGCATAGTGGTCAAAGCTTCCGAGGTACTCCAGAGCCGCCTGGTAACAGAACTGGTACTCGTCCTGTGGGGAGGGGTGGGGAGGGGGTCTGTCAGTGCCGCGCCTGGTTTGGTGCCCCCAGGAGCAGCCACAGGCCTCAGCCTGGCGTGCGTCCCTTGCATGGGCTGACTCACCACCTGCAGGTCATGCACATCTTTTAAGACATGGCTGTTCAGCCGGTCCCTCCACGTGCCCCTCCAGGAGTTTGAGGACAGTGTTAAAATGCCCAGCGTGAATGTGATCACAGGGAAGGTCCTCCCCATCTGGGGAGCAGTGGGACTTCAGAACCTCTGACCTGTGCCGGGGTTCTCCTGAGCTGTGAACTGGCTGTGACACTGGGACTGGAATGGGCCCATCTCTGTCCGTTCCAAGGGACACTTCTCGGTCCTGGACTTCAATCTACCCTTGTGTCAAAAGTTGAGTAATCCCCTTCCAGCCCAAAGCAAGAGGTACTGAAGCCCACCCACGGCGAGTCCAGCTCACAGAGGACACGGCAGCAGAGGCGCGAGGCTGGACTGCCTGCCCCGTGCTCTCCTCACCTCCGTCTGCACCATGGCTGGCCGCTGGGTCCGCAGCATCTTCACTGTCTGGAAGATGTCCACCACGCCTTCATACCGCATCCGCTCCAGCACGATGCTGAGCGTGATGAAGACGCCGGTCCTGCCCACGCCGGCACTGGGGGAGCGAGACGGCTGTTGAGGGCCACGTGGAAGCCCTGCTTCCCCGGGCATGGAAATAGCCCAAACTGGATTGCCTACGGTTGATGGCCGGTTACCCCGGCGGGAGATGGGCTGGGGCTCGGAGAGCGGCTCACCTGCAGTGGACAGAGATGGGGCCGTCCTGGCCGAACTGTTCCTTGGTCTTGTGTACTTGGCCGATGAAGTCGATGAAGCCCTCGCCCGACTTTGGCACGCCCTGTTCTGGCCAGTCCGTGAACTGGAACTGCCGGACAGTCCGGGACTGGCCGTCCTGGAACAGAGAGGAGCCTGGTCTTGCCATGGAGGTCAGTGGTGCTCGTGGTTGTTTTCCGTTCCCACCAACCTCCAATCCTGTCCTACGTCACCAGCAACACCACCCTCAGCCCATTTCTGCCATCCGCCCTGATGACTCACTGTCCTTCACCTAGCCCAACACAAATTCGTACACTTTCTTAAAACATCATGAGATTTTTCTTTTTAGCCCATCAGCTATCGTTAGTGTTCATGTATTTTGTGTGGCCCAGGGATGCCGGAAGACTGGACACCTGCTCTAAAGGTGCTATCTTTCATTGAGATGCTCCAGGCTCACAGCCAACACCACCCTCCTCTGCCATCTTCTACTGTCACCAATGACACCATCTTTTTTTATTTTTACTTATTTATTTATCTTTTTGGGTAGCTCTCTGGCTGGGGATCGGACCCAGGCCGTGACGCTGAGAGCACTGGAGCCTTAGCCACTATACCAGCAGGGAACTCCCGACACCGATCTTTTTTAAAATTAAACTTACGGAGGTGACATCGGTTAAAAACATCATACAAGTTTCACATGTATAGTTCTATACTACATCACCTTATACTACATTGTGCTCATTGTCCAAAGTCAGGCCTCCTTCCATCACTGTGTATTTGACCCCCTTGCCCCCTGGTATCTGCCTCTTGGTTGGTTGTGTCTAAGTTTTTCGTTTGTAATAACACCATCTTATGTGGCTACTGTCTGCCCCATCTCCCCATCTCTCCAATCCCACCCGTGCCACCACTCTCTGCCATCCTGCACCGTCCCACAGGGCCACTAGCACCTGCCCTTCTCAGTCCCCTTCTCCACGGTTCTCCATCAGCCTCGCTGTGTACCGCCTCACAGCCCCACCTGACGGCGCATCTCCTACCCGCCAGTCCTCCCCACCCCCGCCCCAGCTGCTGCTTCACTTCCCGTGGTTTCAGTTACTTGCAGTCAACCACGGTCTGAAATACGAAAGGGAAAATTCCAGAAACAAACAATTGTTAGGTTTTAAACTCTGTGACATTCTGAGTAGTGTGATGAAATCTCACGCTGCCCTGCTCTGTCTCACCTGGACGTGAACCACCTCTTTGTCCAGCGTCTCCATGCTGTAGACATTCCCTGGCCATTAATGACACAGTAGCTATCTCAGTTATCAGGTTGACTGTCACCGTACTGCAGTGCTAGTGTTCAAGTCACTTTTATTTTACTTAATAAGGTCCCCAAAGCCACTCACATAACTTTTATTACAGTCTACTGTTATAACTGTTCTGGTTTTTTATTGTTGTTAATGTCTCACTGTGCCCAATTTATAAGTTAAATGTTGTAATAGGTATGTACGAGTATGTACAGGAAAAAACAGCACACGCAGCGTTCGGTACTATCGTGATTTCAGGTGTCCACTGGAGGCCTTAGAATGTATCCCCCACAATCACTTAAAAGCACCACCCAACACCATTACCTCCCGTCTCAGTACTCACAATCCTTGACCATCCAATGACACCACCTTCCACGAACTTTCTCCATCCCCCACCACTCACCCCGCCTTCTCTCCAATCCTGTCTTCCTACTGCCCAGCACTGCCATCCAACACCGCCCCTCCCACCATCTCTCACTCTTCATGACCCAATGACACTATTCTCCGTAACTCATCATCTCTGCCATCTTCCACGGATACTCCCTATCCTCCTTCACTGATCATCTGCCTTTTCCCAATCACATTCTCTACAGTAAAGTGGTGCCCACGATGCCGCCTAACCCTGAGGGTTTCCATCCTCCTCCATCTTGTGCCATCACCAGCACTGTGTGCTACCACCGAGTGCTCATCACTCTTTACTATTAGAAGCCATTTCCCATTGATTTTCTTCACCACCAGCCCCCCGCCCTGCCACTGCTGGCCAAACATCTGCCCTGCTCTGATCTCCCCTTCCTCAATCCATCCCTGACACGTCACGCTCACCAGCCATGTTCGTTCGTTCTCTCTCTCCCTCTCTCCTGTCTTCCTTCCTTCCTCCTTTCCTTTCCCTCTTTCTTTCTTGAGACTTTATTTTTCAATTACATTTGACATACACTATTATATTGGTTTCAGGTCTACAGCACAGTGGTGAGACATTTCTATAACTTACAAAATCCTCACTGCGATACATCTGGTTCCCCTCTATCACCATACATAGTTATTACAATGTTATTGACTATATGCCCTGTGTTGCACTTTACATCCTCGTGACTATTCTGTGACCATGAACTTGCATTTCTTGATTTCTTCCCTATTTACCCAATCCCCAGCTCTCCTCCCATCACCCCAACAAATTTAGTACCCAACTGACACCACACAGTTATTGCAATATTGTTGACTATTTTCCCAGGTTATACTCTATATCCCTGTGATTGCCTTGTAACGACCAAACTAAACTTCCTTTCCTTCCCCTTATTGTACCCACTCTCCCATCATCCCTCCCATCTTAAAGAAGTCCCCCTAACATCCTTTGTAGTACTGGTTTGGTGGTGATGAATTCCTTTAGCTTTTTCTTGCCTGAGAAGCTCTTTTTCTGTCCTTCAATTTGGAATGCTAGCCTTGCTGGGTACATCATTCTTGGTTGTAGACTGGTTTTCATCACATCAAATACTTTCTGTCAACCCCTTCTGACCACAAAATTTCTGATGAGAATTCAGCTGAGAGTCGAATGGGTGTTCCTTTATAAGTTACTATTGCATTTCTCTTGCTGTTTTTGAATTTTCTCTTTTTCTTTAACTTTTGCTATTTTCATTATGATGTGTCTCGGTGTGTTCCTGTTTGGGATCATCTTGTTTGAGACTGTGTTTCCTGGGCTTGTAGGTCTGTTTCCTTCACCAGGTTAAGAAAATTGTCAATCATTATTTCTTCAAAGAAGTTCTTAATCCCTTCCTTTTTTTCTTCCCCTCTTGTAATTCTATGATGCTTAATGTTGTCCCAGAGGAATCTCAAACTGTTCTCGTTTTTTTTTGGATTCTTTTTTCTATTTGTTGTTTTGATGGGGCATTTTCTGCTGGCTTTTCTTGCAAATCACTGCTTTGTGCTTCTGCTTCATCTAGTCTGGTGACTTATTCCATTCTTCATTTCATTTATTGTAATCTTCATCTCAGCCTGGTCCTTTGTAATGGTTTGTATGTCTTCCTTTATGCTTGCTATCTCTCTGTTGAAATTATCATTAAGTTCCCTGAGCATTTTTATCATCGTTTTGAGCTCTATCTCTGATGGGCTGTTTGTCCCTATCTCATTTACTTCGATTTTCTGTTGTTCGAATTTATTTTGAGCTCCCTTTCTCTGGTTTCTCATTCTGGCAGCCTCTCTGTTTGTAGATGTTCTGCTCCTTAACCCGACA
Source organism: Lyroderma lyra (assembly GCA_004026885.1). Taxonomy (NCBI): domain Eukaryota; kingdom Metazoa; phylum Chordata; class Mammalia; order Chiroptera; family Megadermatidae; genus Lyroderma; species Lyroderma lyra. Next base: position 376,331 of record PVJL010000192.1, on the reverse strand, counting down.
CTTGCTGCTGCATTTCTTTGGCGTTCACTGCTGATGCTGGGCGGGCAGAGGTCTGGTGGGGAGAGGCGGCCAGGGTTTGCACCTTGGTTTTCTTCCTGGAGCTGCAGGGCCGTGCTGATAGTATGGGCTTGCACCTTTCTGTTCTTGGTTTGCCGTGCGGATTCTGCCTTGCCTTGGGGTCAGACCGGTATGCTGGTCTCTCAGACTGTGCTAGTTGTGGGCCGATAAGTGCGTCTGCAGCCTCCTCCTTTGTTCTCCTTCCTGGGCCGGAGGGAGGCTAGGACATGGTTTGTCTGGGTGGCCAACCAGGGTTTGTATCTTTGTTTTCTGCCTGGGGCTGCAGGGCCTTGCAGGTAGTATGGGCTTATGCCTTTCTGTTTCTGGTTTGTCCCAAGGACTCTGCCCTGAGCTTTGGGGTCAGTCCAGTATGCTGGTCTCTCAGACTGTGCTGGTTGAGAAACATGTGCACAGCCCCCCACTTTTGCCTTCTTCCCTGCCGGAGCGTTTGCACAGCGGATCCTCACCGCCCAGGCGCTCCCCCTCCTCTGGGAAATGGAGTGAAGTCTGGCCACTGTGTTTTGCAGACCGGTCTGCACCTCCTGGGGCCAGAGTGAGGGGGGTGCGGTATCTCAGGCCCCTACCTCTGGGCCCCCTTTCCTCTGTCCTGTGGACCGAGTGAGGCCCAGAGCACTCTCCCGCCGCCTTCTTCCTCCCTCCCCCAGTGGTAGAGTTCCACGCAGGGACCTGCAAGTGGCTGCCTCCCTGCCCTTCGCTTACTCCCCCATTTAACCCTCTGCCCTCCTGCAGGTGTTTGCATGTGACGAGCGGATCTCTTAGCTGTGACTGTGCATTGTGTAGGGAACCCTTAGTTGAGCTGTAGATGTTTTATTTGTTGTAATCTCCAGGGGAGTTTTTCAGGGGTCCCTCTCACATCCACCCTTTTGTTACACTCTACCAGCCATGCCCTAGTGACATGCTCCATCCTGTTATCCACACAATCCATTCTGCAGGCCTATCCTCCTCCCATCCAACACCATCCTTATTTACACCCTCCGGCACCATCCAACAGTACAGTATTCCACTGATTCTCCAACCCCACCTTCCAATCTGATGGCACTACCCTGCACCACACAGCGCTAGGATCGCTGATGCTGTCGGTTCATTCAGGCTTCACCAGCGCCTGGCAACATCACGACCACCTCACTCCCATCATCCTAGCCCTGCATTCTCTAGTCCCCTCTTGTACCACTCACTCACTTTGACCCTCTGTCACCCAACAGGGCCACCATCCACTGTCAGTCTTCATCAGTTGACCCTCTGTCACCCAACAGAGCCACCATCCACTGTCAGTCTTCATCAGTTGCCATCTAATACTTGCCTTTCCCCTACCACCCAACAGTGCCATCCTCCCCCTTCTCATCGCTCCCTACCCCACGGAGCCAGTTCCGAGCACCATCCAGCCATCAGATCTCCCTGACGGACCTCTCGGCCCTCTAACACTGTCCTCCACAGGTTGTAGCTTCCAGGGACACCCCACTCACTCCCTTTCTACGTGATCCCCTTGAGTCGCGCTCCCTGGTGAGGTGTCACACACACTCTAATGGGGATACTATGGGCTTAGCACAGGCCCGTGGTCCTCTCTCCTGCCCACTTGGTGGGCAGGAGTGACTGGTCAACTCACTTTTTCTTCCCAACCCGCCATGCTACTCCTACCCCTGGGCTTTTGCTTCTGCCCCCAAGTAGGGAAGCCCTCTCCAGAACAGCAGGGGCACATGGAGCCCAGCCTGGGTTCTTGCCCCTCCCACCAATCCATCCCCATTCTCACCCGGGCGTCTGTGACCTTGAACTCCCGCAGGATGTACTGAGGCATGTTGTATTCTGCCATAGGATCCACCACAAAGTACTGGTAGCGGGCAGAGCGCTCCGCCGGCCAATACTGGTGACACTTTTCCTGTTGAGGGGATGGCGGTGGTCGTCAGCTCTGTCCGAGTCACCACTGAGCCCCCACCCCGCCCTCCGTGGGTCCCCACATACCCGGCCCATCTCCCGCAGCTTGGTCAGCATCACCACAATGGTTGAGTTGTTCTCCCACAACATGCGCCAGAAATCCTCCGTGGTTTCTGCCAGAGGCCCCTGCGTCGCAATGTAGGCCTTCTGTTGCCTGTGAGGGGATCACGTAGAAAGGGAGTGAGTGGGGTGTCCCTGGAAGCTACAACCTGTGGAGGACAATGTAGGCCTTCTGTTGCCTGTGCGGGCAGCCAGGGCTGAGTGGGAGGCCCAGGCCTGGCACTGGCCTGATGTCCCCAGACCTGCTATGGCCCTGCCTACCCAGAACGGATGACCAGTGGACCATCTCCCTGCCCACCTTACTTAGCACCCCCACAATCCCATTTTGCACACAGGGAATCTGTCGGCCTCAGGATCCATTCCAGCTCTCTGCGGAAGCTAACGAACTATCCGCTGACCTCTCCTCCCTTCCTGCTCCACCTCCCTCAAGTGCTGGTAAACTGCCAGGCCGAGTTCTTGGTCACCCCTGGGTCTTTGCACAGGCAGTGCCTTGTGCCTGGACACCCGCCCTTGGGCGGGCTTTCTCAAGCTCAGCAGTACTGCCATCCGAGGCTGGATCAGTGTCTGTGATGGGGCACTTGTTCTGGGCACGGCCTGGTACTGAGCAGCATCCCTGGCCTCCACCCACCAGAGGCCAGTAGTAGCTGTCTTTCCCTAGACATTACCGAGTCTCCCCTGGGTGGCAGAATTGCCCAGACTGGGAACCGCTGAGGTAGCAGGAGCGAGGACAGCACGTTATGGAGAGCAGCCGCCAGCTAACTACACGCTGAACGATCCCCTCCCTCTCAGCTGTGACGGCACAGGGGTGGCAGTGTCTGTCCAGCTCTGTCTCCCAAGAAAGAAGGGAGGCCCTCTGGGCGCAAGGCTGCGACCCTGCCACCGAGGGGCAGAGGTGAGCTACCTGTAGCCGTCAATGAAGCTGGCGTTGATGTAGTCGGAGCCCTCCACGCCCCGGATGGGCTGCAGGCAGACTCGCGTGCTCTCGTACGGCATGATGTTTACCAGGCGGTTCTTGAACTTGTTACAAGGCAGATTGGCACTGATGAAGCGGGATGTGTGGGCTTTGGAGTTGGCCAGCCGCTGTGGGATGAGGAGCGTGGGCCGCCATCAGAACAGCCTCCAGTCGGAGCGCTAATGGTGGAATGGGAGGCGGGGCAAACACCACCCCCAAACTCCAGCCCCGCCCCTCGGCACCCCCGACCCTGCCCGCAGCAGCCTCCCATGCCCTCCCACCTTGAACTCGAGCTCCATGCCGGTGACGTGCTCGCCGGGCTCCACCTGGGCCAGCTTCTGGATGTAGGCGTAGAGGCTGCGGGCGGGCACCTCTGTGTTGCCGCAGCCCACGGCCTCCAGCAGGGCCTCGTGGATGAAGCTGTACTGGTCCTCGGTCTGCACCATGTAGTTGCGCTGGGACCTCATGAGGGTCACATGGCCGTACACGTCTACTGTCTTTTCTGGCTTGATCCGCTCCAGCATGGCATCGATGACGATGAAGCAGCCGGTGCGGCCCACGCCAGCGCTGCGGGGGAAAGCGTGGTGACCAGGGACCCCTCAGGTGAGGGGGATGGGACACAGATGGGAGTTGGGTGCGGAGCTCAGGGACAGTGTACCTGCAGTGAACCACGATGGGGCCGGCGTCCGGCGGGTTGCAGGTCTTGACCCTCCGCAGAAAAGCCAGGAATGGCGTTGGGTACTCAGGCACCCCGTGGTCCGGCCACGCTGTGAACTGGAACTGGCGGACCTCGCGTTTCTCACTGGAGCCATTCTGGGGGAAACAGGGACACAGCCTGTCACCACGGCCTACCACCCACAAGCAGAGGACACCCAAATTCACACCTCCAGACCACCACACCTAAGGTCTGACTAGGTATCCAGCTTCCCCCTGGACACAGAGGGGTTTCCATGTGAAAACTTCATGTCCTTCTCACACAACATGGCCAACACTGTGCCCCAAACCCACTCCCTCATCTCAGCTGATGGTCGCTCCAACCTTTCAGGTACTCTGCTCAAAACTCAGGGGTCACCCTCGACTCGACTCCCCTCCTGTATCCAACGCATCAGCCAACACTGCTGGCTCTGCCTCCACAGTCTGTCCCAAACCTCCCATGTCTCACCCCCCCCCCCCCCCCCCCGCCCCCGTCATTGCTCACCCAGACCACAGCAGTCACCTCTGCCTGCTCTTGCCACCCCAACAGTCTGCTCCCCTGCAGCAGCCAGAAGGCACCCGTGAGCATGAGTCAGGTCTCACACCTCCTCTGTGACAGACCCCCAGGACTCCCACCTCCCTCAGGATAAAAGTGCAAGTAGTCTTTGTGGCCCACAAGGCTTTGCATGATCTCCCCGTCCCCTTCCTGCCCTGACACCCTCCCTCTCCCCCTTGCTCACTCTGTTCCAGCCACATGGGTCTCCCCGCTGCTCCTCCAATATACCAAGCGTGGTCCTGCCCCAGGGCCTTTGCACATGCCTCGCCCTCTGCCTGGATAGCTGTTTCTTCAGATCTCCTCATGGCTCCCTTCCGTATATCCTCCAGGTCCCCCAGTACACATTCTATCCTTCTCTGCTTTATTTTAATCCTAATGTAAGATTTCTTGTCATTTTTGGACCTTGGTCTCAGAGGAGTTTTTGTGAACTTGACTCCAAAAGAAAGGGAAGTATCAGAAAAAATAGATGAATGGGACTACATCAAACTAAAAAGCTTCTAAAAGAAACCATCAACAAAACAAAAAGGCAACAAACCCAACGGAAAAAGATACTTGCAAATAATACCTCTGATAAGGAGCTGCTATCAAACTATATAAAGAACTCATACAACTCAACAACGACAAAACAATCCAATTAAAAAATGGGCAGAGGACCTGAACAATTTTCCAAAGACATATAGATGGTCAACATCACTAGTTACCAGGGAAATGCAAATCAAAACCACCATGAGATACCTACCACCTCACACGTGTTAGAATGGCTAAAAGGTAAGAAACAACCAGTGTTTCATACACTGGGGGTGGGAATGAAAATTGGTTGGCACAGCCGCTATGGAAAACATTATGGAGGTTCCTCAAAAAATTAAGACTGGAATTACCATATGACCCAGCAATCCCTCTTCTTGGATACCCACCTGAAAAGTTTGAGAACACTTACACATAAAGATCTATGTACCCCTATGTTCATTGGACCCTTATTCACAGTGGCTGAGACATGGAAACAACCAAAGAGTCCTTCGATAGATGACTGGATAAAGAAGCTGCGGTACATACACACTATGGAATATTACTTGGCCACAAAAAAGATGGAATACTGCCATGTGTGACAACAGGGATGGATCCTGAGAATATCACGCTGAGTGAAATAAGGCAGACAGAAAAGGACAAGAACCTTATGATTTCACTCATGAGGGATATAAAACAACAACAAATGAACCAACAAAATAAACTCACAGACAACAGAATGGTGGTTACCAGAGGGGAAGCAGGTGGGGGGAGGACAAAGAAGGTAAAGGGGGTCAAATTCACAGTGACGGAAGGGGACTAGCCTGGGCAGTGAGCGCGCACACGCAGTACGCAGACGCCGGATTACAAAGATACACACCTGAAAGTTATATAATGTTAACTTCTTTCAATGTCACCCCAGTACATTTTATTAAAAGATGATTCTTTTGTCTGTGTCTTGTCCACTAGGCTAACCCCTACACGGGCAGGACATTTTGTCTGTCGTGGTCCCTGCTGTGCCCCAGGACCCAGGTCAGGGCTGACACACAGTGTGTGCTTCACATGTGTGCATGAAGCTAGACTTTTCACTCCCTCCGGCCATCTACTCGGTTTTTTGGAATTCGGGCCAGCTGTCTGCTTAATGTTCAGAGAGGAGCTGACTGGAGTCAGGGGAATATCCCCTCTCCCCAACATGATAATAAAAAAATGTCGCCTAGATGACAAAGTGTCCCAGTTGAGAACCACGTTCTGGGCAGCAGCCTTCAGTTAAATGCTTATCTAAGGATCCCCTTTGCCCCAGCCCTGCCTGCTTGGGGCTAGCAGGGTCTCTCCAGCTCAGTCTCCCAGCCAGAACTTAAGGCCCCTTAAAGGTAGAGCTCAGACTCTGCCAGGACCCGTCACAGGCCCAAGGACAGGATAAGAGGATAGGTAAAACCTGGAGCGTGACTGATGGCAAGAGAACAGGTCCACTAAGTTGGCTTCTGCTGGTTTTGTCGTCCTGCTATGCCCTGCTCTAGGCCTCAGTTTTCCCATCCATAAAGTGGGCTTCATGAGAATGTGGTCAGCCCGGGTCGACATGCTATGTTATCTCTGTCTGATGGGCAGGTCTCAGGGCAGAAGCTGGGGCCCTGTCTTCCTCCTCCACCCCCATCACCCCTCCCACAGCCTCTAGTCCCGGCCTGGGCCCTACCTTGTGCAGGGAGAACGTCCGCACACAGAATGTGGCCAGCTCGATGGTATCTAGGAGTGTCACCTGGATGAAGCCGTAGGTCTCCGTGCCCCTGTTGGGCCAGTACTGATCACATTTGATCTGTACCAGGTGAGAGAATGGAGGTGAGTGTGGGCCAGGGCTGGCTGAGGGCTTGGGGAGCAGTGGGGTCCAGGCCTCACCCGTGATTTCTCCTCTAGCCGTGTCATCATGACAATGGTAGCCGAGCGCTGCTCCCACACCATACGCCAGAAGTCACCAAAGGTCTCAGGGAGTGGCCCCTGGGTGGCGATGTATGCGTTTTGCCGTCGGTAGCCGTCCACATAGTTGGCATTGATGTAATCACTGCCCACAATGCCTATGGCCAGAGTGAGAAGCCAGTGATCAGGGTGGGTTCCTGCCCTTCTAGCCTGGGCTATGCCAATCTGCCTCCAAGTTAATTGTGGGGCATGTACCTCATGATTTCTCCACCCTCGCACTACTGCCGTTTGGGGCTAAATCATTCTTTGGGGGGTAAGTGGGGCATCCATGGGCACTACAAGGTGTTGAGCAGCATCCCTGGCCCCTACCTTCTAGATGTCCCTAGCACCCCCATCTCTCCAACTTGTGACCATAAAAATGATGTCCCAGACATTGCCCAATGACCCTGGGTAGCAGAAGTGGCCCAACTGAGAACCACAGATATGCAGGGACACATAGAAACATGTAATGGACAGAAGTCATCAATTAAACACATATCTAAAAATTCCCAGTGCCTCTGCCTGGAGCTGTACGAAGCCTGAGACCAGAATCAGGCCTCAGTTTCCCTGTATGTCCCCTAGCTTGTCCATGCTGGCCCTATCCAGTAGCAGAGAGGTATGGGGTCTGTGTGCTGCCTGGGAAATAGGCAAAGGCAGGATGGTGCCCGGGGCCCCATGTGCTACCTTCGATGGGCTGCAGGATGACACGGGAGTGGTCGTAGGCGATGACGTTAGCGTAGCGGTTCTTGGGCTTGTTCACTTCCAGGTTGGAATGCTCCCACGTGAACTGCTGGCCCGGATCGATGGACTGTGGGGGAATGGGAGGTCAGGGTGGGCGTCAGGGAGCCCGAGAGGGCGGGTGGCGGGCAGCCAGCTTACCTCGTACTCCTGGGAGAGCTTGAGGCTGTCGTTAGCCTTGAGGCGTTCCGTGTGCTCAGCCATGTCGGCTATGGGGATCGGCGGGTGGCTCAGCATGCCTGCAGTGAGAGCAGAGCCCAGTGGCACAGGCCGGTCATTCGGGAGCCAGCCCAGGGGCTGGGGGGCACTCTACAGTGTGAGTCTGCGATGGACGAGCTGCAGTTAGAGGGCGTGGCAGGGGAGGGGACCCTAGGCCTGTGGGTCTGAAAGTGAAGCATGAGAGCCTGCAGTTCCTGGCCGAGCCCGATGTTCCTGACTCACAATGTTCACCTATCCCAGTCCCCCAACCCAGCTGGGGAAGGGTTGCCCTAGAGGACTTCAAGGTCCTAGTGCCTTGTGGCAGGAAGCAGGCGAGTGACACAGAAATGAAGAAGCAGATGGCAGCCGGCTGGGCATCCAGAAACATCCTTCCCCAGGGTGGGGACGGGAGATGGACAGACACCCTTGCCCCCTGAAAAGTCCTCCGCCAGGCAGAGCTGAGGGACTGGAGGCATGGGTGTGTCTCCCCCACCCCACAATCTGAGTACCCTAACTGAGGGCTGGTTCTCGCAGCAGGTCATGGAGTGGTGACGACCCTGATCTCCAGAGCCCCCCGGGGTGGGGGGCGCGGTGGCTGGAAGTAATGGGGAGGGCCTGGTTCTTTCTTCCCAACATCTGGGCCTGCAACACCCCTCTGCTCTCCTGGGGCCATCAGTGACATGTGCAGTTACACACTTACTCTGCAGCTACGTGACGCCATGGAAGTTCCAGTGTTAAACTGTTAAAACACTATTGGGCTGGTTGGTAATGTTGTTCTAACCAGGGGCCCCCACGTGCCTCCCAAGAGCCCACCTCTACAGGGTTTGAGGCTGGTGTCCATTTGCCTGGGGGGATCCCCCTTCCTGTCACGTGGGTAAGCTCCTAGTCTTACGTACATACACACATACATGTCTCACTTATGTCCTTGTCCCCACCCCACCCCCCACATACGTAGTCACAACCAGTGGCCCACGGGCCCAATGGACCAGATCCTCCCCCGCCCCCCGGAAGCCAGCGCAGGACAGGTGGGCAGAGACAGGAGGCAGGATGGAGAAACCAAAGATGAAAACAAATGGGGGGCGGGGGGCGAAAGGAAGCCGAGAACAGAAAGACACAGGAACTAACTTTCAAAGTGAAACCCCGGCTCCCTGAGGGGGCTGCTGAGGCCTGAATCTGCAGAAACAGCAAACAATAAATAAATGAAAACACGCGGGGGGCTGCCGCCTCCCCCACCCCTCGCTGGGTGCACGCACAACAGCCAGCCGACAGACGCAAAGGGCAGAACGACTACAACAACGAGGCCCGCGCTGCCGCCCCGACCCGAGAACCCACGGCCATGCTGCATGTCCCGCTGCCTGGTGTTAGCCTTGACTTCTGGAAGATACCAGAGGTTTAGGTTCTTCTGTCCACATGTCCCCCGCCGACCAACCTGGCCGTGGCTCCCTCATTGGGGCCAGCAGGGGGGACTGGGGAGGATGCAGGATGGTAATGGAGAAACTTGGGGGCTGGGGAAGGACACATGGGTCCAGGCCATGAATTTTAAGGAGGACAGCAGCCTTCGGTTAAATACACATTTAAAAATCTTCACTTGGATGAAAGCAGAACTGACAGAAGATAAAAACTGTCTTTTCTGACCAGAGACAGAAAAGAGAAGAGAGGACATTAGAGGTGCCCTAGGAGACCTTGCCTGATCTGTTACGGAGGGCTGCAGCCATCAGTTAAATACAAAATGTTTAAAGTCTCCATCTGGTTGGAAGCACAGTTACTACGAAGCAGTTCAGATACAGGAGGTGGAGACCGGAGTGCAGGCAGAGGGACAGATGTAACCATGCTGTGAGCTCACAAGGAGAACAGCAGCCATCAGTTAAATAAAAAATTCCTTATTTGGTCAGAAGCAGCTGGCACGAGCCCATTGAGGAGGAGGAGACAGGGGAGTGTGTGGATCACTGCACATGAAGATGATTAAGGACAAGACCCTGACTCAGTCTCCCATCAGGCATTGCAGGTGACTTTAGTGGCATTCTATTAACCTACGGGGAGCTGTGAAGAGGCAGGGGGAGAGAGTATGAGCATCTGTGGCCACAGAGAGGAGCAGGGCACGGGGGAGGCATAATCCACGTGCCTTCCTTGGGACACATCCCAGAGAAGTGTGGGAAAGGGCCGAGGAAACACCCCAACACCTGCCGCTGCGTGGTCTTAAGACTAGAGGTGTGAACAGAAGCATAGCTCTTTCTGCCAGAAGAAATGAGGGGTTTTTTGGTTTGTTTTTAGGTGTCCTGTAAGCTCCCAGAGAAGACAGGAACCACCAGTTAAGTGCAACTTTCCTAAAGCCTCCCTAGGCTGTATGCAGGACCAACCCCTGAGCGTTCCAAGCCCAGACCCACACAGGAATTGGGGAGTCAGGACTTTAACTGCACCAAGCACAGTGGGCAGATGAGGGCACACTAGGGGGCAGCTTCCCCTTTCCCATCAATATTGTCCCTGACACCTGGGATGAGCACATACCTGGTGTCTGGAAGTTAATGCGTCTCATTTCCACGGGGTCCTTGGGGTGGTGGGGGGCGAGGTCAGCGTTGTTCAGCAGGCATTTGGTGCGGGGCTCTGAGTCCTTGCGTTTACTTTGTGGGAGGAAGAGGAAGAGTCAGTGAGTGCCACTGTGTGCCCAAAGATGTGTGAAACACAATCCAGGCACCATGAATGCGTGACCCTGACAGTGGGAAGGGACTGTGAACATGCATGACTGGGGTTCCTAGGGCCATGCACACACGTGTGCAACATGTGGGAGCAGCCAGGTGTCCCCTCACCCCATGGGCTCAGTGCCACCCCACTCCCCCGTCCCTGGCCATGTGCCTCAGGTCTGCATGGGCCAGGGCCAGTTCTTACCTGTCCGGTTTGCTGCTCCCAAATGCAGACACAGGTGAGTAGGAGGGAAAAGAAGACAGGTGAGGGTGTGCTGGCCATAAAGGGTCTGTTCTGTGATGGTGGGTGGCTTTCTGAACCTCTCTTGAGCCTTGGTCTTATTCAAAAAATGAGGCTAATCCATCCTGCTGGGTCCACCACCCTCCTTTTCTAAGCTGGGGCATGTTCCACGACTGCCATCCCTGAACTGGAGAGAGGCAGCCTTCACCCCCAATCTTGCTGAGTGGAATGTGGGGTTTATGAGGAGTCAGTTCACTGGCCTGGTTTGAACCCCAGCCCTCCCACTTCCCAGGCTGTGGGACTTCGATCACATGGTCTATCCTCCAAGCCTCCGTTTCCCTATCTGTACCACAGAGGGCTTTCATGATGATCTTCTGAGACAAACCTTCCCTAGACCCGTCCAAAACCCCTCACCCCTCCTTATCCAGGAAGCCCTCCCTTTGTCAAGTGGAGGCATGCAGGAGACTCACTTCTTGTAGAGCAAGATGGCAATAACGATGCAGATGATGAAGACCACAGCCAGCACGGGCCCTATCACCCAGATGAGCCCCTCCTCGCCGTCCACGATAGGTTGGGGGTCTGGGTTATCCAGCTGGAAGGGGTCTGAGAAGGGGCTGGCTGCGAATGTCTGTAGAATCGGGGTGCGGGGGGCCTCCATCAGCGCCCATCTTCCTCAAAGTGGCCAGATGGGTCTTCCTCTAACACAAATCTCTCTTCCTTCTCTAATCTACACCCTCCTATGGCTCCCAAGAACCCTGCCCCTGGTGGTAGCCTGCATGGCCTGGCACTTGCCAATCTTCATCTTCCCTTCTGCTTTAGCCACTATGAAATCCTTTCTGTTCCTCTTACAACTCGGGACCTTTGTACGTGCAAATGCTGGGGGTGCCTTTCCTATGGTGAACTCCTATGCATTTGTCCAAGCCCCAGTTCCAAAGTTCCTTCCTCTAAAGTGCCTTCCTCTTGGGATTCACCCAACTTTAAGTCCTCTCTCTGCCCAGGGAACTGGGAGGATCTGGGTCTGGCTCTGAGGTCAGGGTCCTGGGGACTGAGGCCTCTTTGGGGCCTGCCTCACTCAGAGGGTATGGCTGGATGTGGGCAGACACCATTCGGGACTTACGGGCTCACTCTTCTGCAGCACAGCAAGCACAAAGAGAACGTATCGGTGGCCAGGCTCCAGGCCTCTGTTGTCAAAGCCACCATACTGCTTCTGGTCACCGGGCTGGAAAGTGGCTGGCAACATGGAGAAGCGAGCAGCGATATAGGGCCGGGGCACCTCGAGCTGGCGCGAGTGCCGTAGGCTGCGCCTCTGCAGCCGGGAGATGTCCTGGATGAGCTGCAGAAACAGGTACGGGCTGCTCAGGCCCGGCTCGGAGCAACCTGTCTCACGATAGCTGGGACATGTCACAGCTGGGCCCCATCCCTTACCTCTTCCAGGTCCATGTCCTCCGGGCTGCCCAGTGGGGTCAGGAACTGGCCACTACGAGACTTTCGCAGTGGCACCATCACAATGAAGTAGCTCCTGTAGGGAGATGAGGAGTTAGAGGGGTGGCTAGCTATAGGCATGACCAAGAAATGCTGTCCAGGAGTGGGAGGCCCCCTCTCTAAATCTTCCCTTCTGTGCATACAGTGGGTCTATTACCCTATAGCCCCAGCCATATTTAAACCTCCAGACCTTTGATTATGCTGTGTCTTTTGTCAAAACATCTATCTCATGCAAATCTATTTATTGAACTCCTACACAGCCTTCAAAGCTCCCACCTTCCATGCCCACACATTTTTGTAGCCCCTAATTCTTCTCTGCCTCCCAGGCAGAGTCCTCTCTTCACTGGACTCTCCGCCCTGGTACCCCTTACTGCCACACCAAGGGGTTGAGAGTCTGTTTAGTTGTCTCCTCACTGGTCCGGGAACCCAAAACCAGAAGGTGGTCAGGCACGCTGGGGTGTCATACAATGTCTGGAGGAGCAGACACAAGGCCGCACTGAGTTACAATGCCCATGAGAAGCACTGGACATTTGGAGCAGCCACATAACATGGAGCTGATGTGATCCCCAAATTTAGACAGGTGAGGAAACTGAGCACAAAAAGATGAAGTGGCTGGCCCCAGTCACACAGCTGGCTAATGAGGGGTATAAGGAATCCTGGGGGCAGGGGGTATTGAGCATACTGGACGGGTACAGGGCTCTGGCCGTCGGGTAGATACACCATGATGAAGCCATTGGTGTCGGGCTTGGGAGCTACGCTGGGCTTGCCGCTGAGTAGGTTGAAGGCGGTCCAGGCGGTGACTGTCTGCTGGAGGCCGCCCAGGCTGCTGCCACGGTTGGTCAGCACGAAGTTGTAGAAGGTGTTGGGCTTGAGATGCGTGATGAGCTTTTTGGTGGTGCGGCCGTCCACATCCAGTGTGAGCCCATTGTACTGGATCTGCAGGCCAGGGCTGGCTCAGTGGGGCTCTGGGCTGAGCCCCTGACCCTGACTCAGCCTTTACCCTGCTGAACTGATCCCAGATTGAGCCTTAATCTCAGGTGAGCCCTGACCCTAGGTGGAGCTCCCAACTCTGATGTGAGTCCCAATCCTAAAACTCAGCCCCAACCCCAGACAGATCCTCAATCCCAGTTGAGTCCCCACTTTGAGCCCTAGTCCCAGAATGAGCCAGGACCCTAGACTGAGTCTTCATCTCGGCTGAGCCCTGACCCTTAGATGAGCCCCCAGCTCTGAGTCCCAATCCTGACAGAACCCTAATCCTAAACTGAGCCTCCTCAATCCCCGGAGAAGCTTGATCCCATTCAGCCCTGAGTTCAGCTAAACCCCAATATCATCCCAACATGTCTCAACTTCAGACTGAGCCCCAACCCAACCAAGCCCAGACCCCTGACCCTGCCTGCCATGTGGCAGCACCTTGTAGGGTGTGGGTGAGTTGTAGTTGTCAGGGAACTCCCAGCTGAGCAGGACCGATGTCTTCATGATCATTTTCACCTTAAAGTTCTTGGGCGAGACTGTGCCAGGCAGCAGCCGAGCAGGAGAGAGAAGAGAAGCCCCATGAGTGCTAGGGGCAGGTAAAGTGGGCAGGTGGGGTGGGATGGGGCGGCCCAGGCACTCCCTGTTGTCCTCTGTGCCTATGGCCTTCCTGCCTGGCCCTGGCCCGGCCCTGCCTGGCCCTGTCCCAAGTCCCTGCTGGGGGAGACGGCGCAGCTGCAGAGAGAAGGCAGAGGAGGAGGGGGTGGGGGACGGCGGTGCCACCGAGGCACGTCCCACCTTTGCCAACGCCAGAGCCTCGGGGTCCGGACTCGCCTCGAGCATCCATGAGGAAGCAGAAAAGTGACCACTTACCTGGGCGGGGGAGAGGGAGGGGGCTGGGGTGGGGGTGGGCGCAAGGCCCGGTCCGGCTCTGGTGCGGGGGTCGCCGCGCGCCTACCTTGGTCCCGCAGGAATGTCCGGTAGCGGACGGGGGGGCTGTAGGGGCCGGGGCCCCGGCGCGTGTGGGCCCGCACTTGGAGGTCATAGGCTGTGTCGGGCTTGAGGCCCTGTAGCGTGAGCACGTTCTCGGCACCTGGCTCGGCCGCTGCCGGCAGCTCAGTCTCTCGGGCAGGGCCCAGGGTGCCGGCCTCCCGGACAGCCACTGTGTACTTGACAATGGCCCCATTGCGCTCGGCAGGCACCGGTGGCAGCCAGCGCAGCAAGACAGTGCCAGCCGAGGCATTGCCGGCTGCCTCGAGGATCTGCGGGTGACCTTGGGGTGTGTCCTCTGGGATACTCAGAACCTCTACTGCCTCCTCGCCCAGGCCGCCTCGGCTCCGGGCCGCCAGCCGGAACACATATGTGGCCCCCTTGTGCACGCCTGATGCAGTGTAGTGGTCCTCGGTGGGTGGGAACTCCAGCGTGGCCAGGGGTGATGAGTCCTCGCGGCCGAACTGCAGGCGGTAGCCCAGCACCTGGTCCTTGGCGGTGCTGGCTGGGGGCTCCCAGCGTGCCAGCAGGCTGCCCTCGGGGGTCTGCTGCACCGACAGGGTGGGGCGGCCCAGCACTGTGGGGACATAGGGGTGGTGTCAGCGGCTACTCGCCAGGCTGGGAGCAGAGTGGCAATGCAATTTTTCAAAGTGGGTCCCGGGGAGGCTTCATTGTGAAACAAAGACTTGAAGGAGGCAAATGAAAAAGTAGCAAGGAGGAACAGTGTTCCAGACAGAGGGAACAGCCAGTGCAAAGGCCTTGAGGTGACAATATGTTGGGTGAATAAAGAAAGGACACCAGAGACTCAGAGAACCCATAAATGAAAACATCCACAGACATCACAACAGGCTTCATCTATTGACCTCCTTATTTAGTTAATAAGTTATACATTTCTTGCCTTGTTTATTTGACCCTTGTTGGCACCTGATTAATACCCATGGGACAAAGGAGTGTCCAATGCCTGTCCAGTGCCTGCCAGTGCCTGTGGCTCTTGCAGTCTGAATAGTAATGAATGTGCCAAAAATGGTTTTGGGGTCAGGTGAAGAAGGAAAGCTGGGCTGTACAAAGGAAACCAGGCTTTGCCACTGCAGGACTTATAAGGACCTTTAATGGACTGTGCTATGAGCAGTCAGTGTGTGCGGTGGGTTGAGCTTAGCAAACGTGGCTCTTATGTAATGTTCCCGAGAGGGGGAGATCACAGGAGGCTCCTTGGAGGAGGTGACATGGGCACAGACAGGACAGGCGAAGGGGACAGCATGGATATAGCTGGCAGCAGTGTGAGAGGGGCTGTGTCCAGCCTGAATGTCAGATTATGAGGTCAGAGGTACAGATTTGAGGATCCCTGAGGAAGGAGAGGGTGTCAGAAGTGGGATGGGGGCTCTACTATGGTTCCTCAACCACACTAAGCTTGTTCCCCTCCCCCAGCCTTTGCCCAGGCTGCGACCTCTGTCTGCAACATCCTCCCCTTACATTTTCACTCAGCTCAATTGTAGCTGGGGACAAACCAGAACCATGGGACTGATGGGAAGAGCCAGAAGGGGAAAGTAAGGCAGGGCTGCTAGGAAAGGAGGCTTCATGGAGCAGCTGGGGAGATGGGCACACGACCCAGAAATGATAACCCACCCAGGGTGGTCAGACCTGTGATGGGGGAAGGACAGGGTCCCGGAGGGGCCCACAGGGGGCACCAAACCAAGACTGTGAGGTGGGGTAGGGTTCCCAGAGGAAGCAGATATAAAGCAAAGATCTAAAGCATGAAGAGACAGCTGGAGAAGGGTGTCAAGACAGCAGGAGCAGCCAGGTAAAGCTGGGGTGGCCAGAGAAACGGGGGCTGAGGGGTTAAATCAGCTGTTTATGACCAGGTCTGACAATTAAGTTCACAAACTTGCCACGGTGCGCTTACATTGGCAGCACTGTGCAAACAACTCAGTAAGGTTTCATAACCTTGTTATATCTGTGTCTCACAGCTGTGTTCGTGTTGACGTGTGGCGGTGTTTTGCTGAGTGGCAATCATTATTGTTGTGTGTTTTTGTGTGCCATTGTAACAATGTCAGAACTTGAATTAGAGCAATGAACAAACATTCAATTTCTTATTAAACTCAGCAAGAGTGAAAGTGAAATCAGGGACATGTTAGTCCAAGTTTATGGGGATAATGCCATGAAGAAAACGAGAGTGTACGAACGAATTAAACATTTTTCTGAGGGGATAGAAAGCATTACTGATGAAGAGGTCAAGGTCAGGACAACCAGTAGTGAACAGAACTGATGAAAATATTGCAAAAATGTGTCGAATTGTGCATCGAAATCTTCATTGATGGAGAAACAGTTAAGAAAATCTTAACTGAAAATCCTGGCATGAGAAAGGTGTGTGCAAAAATGGTCCCAAAGGAGCTCACTGATGAACAAAAGCAAAGGAGAGTCAAAGTTTGCCAAGACCTTTTGGAGAGGCAAGATGAGTGTTATCAATATGACCCTGAAACAAAGCATCTAAGTGCACAATAGAAGTCTGAATTAAGAGTCGAAATGATGTTGCTAACCTTTTTTGACATCAGAGGGATTGTTTGTTATGAATTTGTACCAACTGGACAAACAGTCAACCAAGTTTCCTATTTGGAAGTGCTGAAAAGGCTGCGTGAAAAAGTTAGATGAAAACGACCTGAACTTTCCGCTAGCAACTCATGGCTCTTGCATTGTGACAGTGTAGCAGCTCACATGGCAACGTCTGTGAGGGAATTTTTAGCCAGCAAATAAATAATTGTATTGGAACACACCCCCTACTCACCTCATCTGGCCCCCAAAGAATTTTTTCTTTACCAGAAGATAAAGGAAGTATTTTTTTTTTAATGTGGGTAGCTCCCTGGTCGGGAATCGAACCCAGGCCGCAGCATTGACAGCACCGAAGCCTTAAGTCACTACACCACCAGGGAACTCCCAAGGAAGTATTGAAAGAAAGACAGTTTGATGATATTCAGGACATCAAGGGTCATACGATAACAGGGTTCCAAAATTGCTTTGAAGGGTGGACTAGGCACTGGCATTGGTGCATAGCTTCCCATGGGGAGTACTTTGAAGGTGACCATAGTGACATTTAGCAATGAGGTATGTAGCACTTTCTCTAGGATGGAGAACTTAATTGTCAGACCGCATATTTGCATCTGCCTGGAACTAAGTGGCGGAGGAAGTGAGTGATGAAGATGAGATGGGGCTGGACCTTGCTGGATCCCTAATATCCCCTTGAGCAGCCCCCATTCCCTTTCTTCTGGCTGTTCCTCCTGCTTGGGGCACCCTCTTCCCACACAGACTCAAGAATTCTGCAGGGACATTCTGCGGATAAAGGAGCTCCCAGGGTCTCATACCTGCTCCCTTGGTCACTACCACTTTGGGTTTGCTGCGAGCGCCATCGCCTTTCATGGTGTAGGCGGCTACGGTGATGGAGTAGGCGGTCTCAGGCTGCAGATTTGTTATGACCATCTCCTGCAGGCAGGGATAGGGTTAGTGATGCAACCAGGGCTGACACCAGCCTTGTCCACCCTCCTCCCTGGGCAGAGCTCGAGCAAGGTGGATGCAGGGCCTGGTCCTTTGGCAGAGACGTGCACCCAGGTTCATGCACAGACCCCAACAGGAACACATCCATGCTGAAACAGGCACACACAACCTGACACCCCATCATCACCTGCTCCAATGATCTAGCTCCCACACCCAAGCCCACAGTCTGTCCTCCTGGCATCAGCCACTAGAGGGCGCCTGTAAGTACCTGAGTCAGATCCTTCACCTCCTCTGTCCACAGCCCTCCAGGGCTCCCACGTGCCTTGGGATAAAAGCCTGAATCCTCCAATGGCCCACTAGGCCCTGCAGGACCTGCCCCTGACCCACCCCCATTCACTCTGTCACAGCTACAAGGATCTCCTCATCGTTCTCCTAACATGCCAGGCATGGTCCTACCCCAGGACTTTTGCATAGAATATTCTCTCTGCCTCTATTACAGCCAATGGTGTGCTGGAATTCCCTATACCAGTTCACAAAAGCCAATAGTTAAATTTTCAGGAATTTTGCGAGACAGTCATTAAATGCAGCCGTTATTAAAAAGTAAATTATATAAGCCTACAACCAAATAAATGTTAAAAACAAAGGTATTAAATACTCAAAACCCCGTTCTAATTACCACACTACATTTATCACTATGTTCTCAAGATTATTCTCTTGTATACTGTGGTAGAAAACCACACAGTGATGAGCTACGGCATATCTAGTTGGTATCTTGAAAATGACATGGTGGGAGTATTTACACCATGGAAATGGGCAAATGCTACAGCTCAGTGCCACCCCTACCCATTCATCTGGAAAGCTGACTGTTAGACATTTACATCACAGTCTACACCCTGCCTCCACCAGAGCTGTAACTTGACACGTATTTGTGTCTTTCCCATTAATGTACCTCTCCCACACTGGACTGTGACATGGGAGAGCCGGCTCAGAGCTCTGTCTTGGCCACTGTCATGTCCACAGTACCCTGTACAGGATGTAGCCTAGGGTAAGTAGGTGCTCAGTAAGTGAACGCTTGTTCAACGAATACCCAAGCACCCTGACTTGCACATACACTCGCATATACCATCACACGTGTGCCCAAACATGCACACCCACAAACACAGTCCAGCATGCCCCAGGTCAGGAGCACAAGGAAGGGGGACAAGGATGCATGAGCAGAGGGTCTCCGGCCCCTGAGCCTCACACTCAATCCCTCCCCGGGTCTTGGTGGGTGAGAGAGGCTGAGCTGGAGCCCACGTAGCAACTGATCCTGAGGGTGGGAAGAGGCAGAGCCTATGGGAAGGGGTGGGGCCGGTGTCAATTTAACACCAAACCTGGGGCTCTCAGAAGAACCTGTGGCCTCCATATTAAGGGCAGAAAGACAGCCCAGAGAGGCAGCTACTTGCCTAAGGTCACACAGCAATCCTAACTCTGGTTTAGGACCTCCCAAGAAAGCATGGAGGGGTGAAAGCTGTGGTGCTGCTGGCCTCCTCTCCTACCTCAGGCCCACTGACCCCACTCATCACTCAAAGGCCAAAATGAAGTGGACACTTTGTCCAGAGAGAGAAATTTTTAGGTCAGGGAAGGCTGATGCAGGTGATAGATAAAAGGGTCAGGCTGCATTGGAAAGTAACCCAATTCTGGTCTGGGTCCAACAGGGGAATCTGGGGGTTGGAGGGGTGGGTCAACATTGTAGGAAAGGCATTGCAGGCTGAGGAAACAGCTTGAGCAAAGGTGTGGTGGTGAAGATCACGGGGGTAAGCTGGGGGGGGGGGCAGTGTGAAAAAGTGAGCTGTGAGCCTCTTGGAGTCTAGGGGCCATCCAGGTAAGAAGGATAAGAAATGACCTCCAGGTCCAGGTCTCTGCCTTGTGTTGGGGTCACCACTCCAGAGTCCCTAGCAGGTGCCTCCTGGGGCTACCCTGTCCATTTTCCTGATGTGAAAATGGAGGCTGCTGGGGTGAGCATCTGCGGCCCAGGGGAGGAGACCCTTTGACATGGGGCGTGCGGGACGGGCGGGGGCGGTCACGGCACAGCACGGCCCGGCCCGCAGGAAGAGCACGCCAGTGGCCAGAAGGCGCTACTTACATATTCGGCTGTGTCGTCCGTCTCCCACTGAGCGCGGGAGGAGGCGGCAGGGGAGAGAGGAGGAGGTGAGCGGGGTGGCCAGAGAGAAAGCAGCAGCAAGAGGGCAGGAGCACAAGGTCCACGCGCTGCCCCACCCGCCTGGCTCCCCACCCCTGCCCCGGAGCCCCGCCCACCTGGGCATCGGCCAGCATGATGTCCTTGATTCGCGGCGGCCCATGAGCCTCGGCGCCCTCCATGCGCACGTAGTGGACCTGGTAGCCGCGGATCTGGCCGTGCTGCCGGCCGGGCGCGGGCGAGCGCCACAGCACGCGGATGGCCGTGGCGTTGAGCGCCTCCGCCTCCACCTTCCGTGGCGGCGCGCTGGGCACTGGCGGGAGGAGTGGAGGGGAGGGCCGGGCGGAGCCGTTACTGGGGTGCCCGGTCCTGCCCCGGGCAGGTGCCCGATGCCAGGGTGCCGAGTGAATGCCGGTTAACTGGGTGCTCTCAGTGTACACCACCAGCTGGGAGGGCATGCCTCCTTCATGCCTCCCTCAGCCCGGGGAAGGGGCCCTGATGGTGCACCCCATTTAGAGATGGGCAACAGAGGCCCCCCAGCACCTATGGGCCACATGAGGTACGCAGGCCACCCACACCCTGTTCTAATAACTTTATGTATACTCCCACCGTCCTCACAGTATCCCTCCAAGTAAAAGCTCTTATTCTCATTTACAGATGGAGAAACCGAGGCCCAGGGAATTGTACCCCAGTATGCAGCCAGCCCCCACCCACCCCATTAGAGCCCTCTCCGTCCACCCCCACTCTAAGATTTGGCATGAAGAGTTGCTTCATTTCTTGGCATCACCTGGAGCTGCCAAGCTTAGACCAAGAGCTCGAAAAGCAAACCAGGTTCCAGTTTTAGTGAGGAGGCTGCTGGCTTCATTTCGCCCCATGCCCTCAGCTTCCACCAGGTGAGCACCTATCTCACTTTGCAGCTTAAAACTTTCTACCTTGCAATCAGGGCAGGAATATTAACATCCCAGAAACTGACCAATAGTACAAATCAGTCTCCATCCCTCACAAAGCTGGTGGTTAAACTTAGCACACAGTCCGCCTACTTTAAGGTAGGATGCTCTGATGCCAAGTTGCAGATCCTGGCTTATCCCAAGGTAAGTCTAAAAGCTATGTTTCTGGGGTCAGGAACCATAAATGTTTTGCAAGCACTACTCGCTGTTTCTTACACTGTTTCCATGGTTTCCACCATTGGACCAAAATACAGGGCTGCCAACCTCAACTTTCAAGGCACAAATACTGCCCAGAGGTCTAGAATGGAGAATTCCAAGGTCAAGGAGCCCAGGATTTCTTGGGGAGGCTGCTTGCTTCATGTCTCCCTCTCATGAGAATGGCTTCTACCTTTTGGCTACCAGCCAGCCCAGTTTTCCAGACAGGAGGCTCCAAGGCGGGGGCGGGCTGGGGCCTGCGGGGGTTCCCCGGGCCGGGGCGGTGCTTACCGTCCTCGTCGGTGCGGATGACCACGGGCGAGCTCTCGGGCCCTGGTCCCACCTCTGTGTGAGCGACAGTCGTGATGCGGTACTCCGTCCACTTGTCCAGCGCCTCCAGCAGGATCTGAGTGGTGGTCGGGGGGATGCCGTTCACCTCCTTGGGTTGCGGGTCCTCTGAGCCCAGCGGTCGGTAGCGGACACTATAGCTCACCAGGGCCCCGTTGTGCGTTTCCGGCGGCGGCGGGCGCCAACTTACCAAAATGGCTGTAGAGCGCGTGCTGACACACTTAACATCTTGAGGGGGGGCAGACGGTTCTATTGGAAGGGGGGGAGAACGTGGGGGTGGGGAAGGAAGGTGGGATGGGCAGGGAGGGGGCGGGGAAACAAAAGATGGGAAAGAGAAAATAAAAAAGAAGATGATAACAAACAAAACAGGACCAAAAGCAAAGAGAAGTCGAACCCAAAAGAAGGGGGTGTCAACCAAAGGTGAGATGGGTGGGTGGGAACGGGAAGGCTGGCCAAGAACACAGTGCTCACTTATGGGGCTGCACCTACCTGGCACGCAGTAGGTCTTAGGTAGAGGGCAGCCACAGCCCCTATGGAGCACACACGTGCCAGGCATTGTGAAGAGAGAAACAGTAATAACACCTACTATGTGCCAGGCATGGTGCCAAAGGTTCATAGAATGACAGCAAAAGCACCTACTTATTGAACCCCTACTATGTGCCAGGCACCATGCCAAGGGCTTGATAGGATAATAGTAAATGTACTTATCTATTGAACATCTATTGTGTGCTAGATATTGTGCCAGAGAAATAGTAATAAAAGCCCCATTTACTGGGCACTTACTGTGTACCAGCCACTGTGCCAAGTGTAATAGTAAAAGTCCCATTTATTAGGTAACGACTATGTGCCAGGCATGGTGCCAAGCCTTCAGAGAGAAACAGTAAAATATTTATTGAACAACTACTGTGTGCAAGGCACTATGGCAAAGGAATAGACAAAGCTCCATTTATTGGGCACCTACTGTGTGTCAAGCACAGCAGCAGGGCTGAGATAACTAAACACACTAATTTACTGAACACCTATTGTGTTCCAGGTACAATGCCAGAGGAAAAGCTATAAAAGCCCAATTTATTGGACAACGGCTGTATCCTAGGTATGGTGCTAAGAGCTTCATAGGATAACAGTAAACACATTTATTTACTGAACACCTATTGTGTGCCAGAGGAATAGCACTGCCAGGGGAATAGCAATAAATACCCCACTTACTGGGTACCTACTATGTGCCACCCACCATGCCAAGTGGAAAAGCAACAAAAGCTCCACTTATTAGGTAAGCACTTTATGCCAAGCACCATGCCAAGGGCTTCATGGAATAATAGTAAAATACTTACTTGTTGAACACCTACTGTGTGCTAGGCACTATGCTAGTTAGTAGCAATGAAAGCCCCATTTATTGGATACCTACTGTGTACTAGGCATGGTGCTAAGAGCTTCACAGAATAACAGCAGGCATATTTATTTACTGAAAACCTACTGTATGCCAGAGGAATAGCACTGACAAGGGAAGAGCAGTGTTAGGGCAACAACAATAAAAGCCCCACTTATTGGGTACTATGCCAGGAGCATAGTACAGTGAGGGGAATAGCAGTGTTAGAGGGAAAGCAGTAAAAGCCTCATTTATTGGGTACCTACTGTGTGCTAGGCACAGCTCTAAGCATTTCATAGGTTAATAGTAAAAGCATCTACTTACTGAACACCTGTTCTACTGGAGACCCCAGAGGCCACCCAATGGCTTATTTCAATCAGAACCACCCTCTTGGCCCACTTGAAAATAGTGTCCATGTCTTGAGCACCTACTGTGTGCCAGTTAGCATGCCAAGGACAGCATGCACAGTAGGTGCTATAAATGGTTATTGGACACCTACTGTGTGCCAAGGTCTTTATAGGTCAGAGTTCTGTTCTGAGCCCCTACTGTGCACCTGGCACCACACTAAACCCATTACAGATCAATTACAGATGTCATTTATTGAGTGCCTACTATGCACTGGGTATCATCCTAGTCCTCTAAAAACAGTTGCCTTTATGTAATACCTACCGTGTGCCAGGCACTGTACTAAGAACCTTGAAGAACATTAATAGTCCTCACTTCTTAAGCACCTACTGTGTGTCAAGAACTGTTGTTACTGGATAACAGTAACAGTAGTCATCCTCATACATTAAGCCCCTCTTATGTGCCATGCACTATGCTAAGGGCCTTATATAAAAATGGTAATAGTTCTTATTGAGCACACACAGTGCCAATAACTCCATGTTTTGGGCAAAAACTGTGCACCAGCACCATGTAGGCCCTTTCACACCAACAATGGCTTCCATATGAGCAACTACTATGTTCCTAGCAGCAGGCTAACCTCTTTAAAGAAAGTACCACTTGTTGAGCACTTACTATATGCCAAGTGTTGTGCTAAGGCCTTTGCAGAATAATAGTAGCCCTATGTTTTAGGTACCTACTGTGTACCTGGCACCAGGGTAACCTTGTGACAAAATGGTAACTTCCATTCACTGAGAACCAACTATATGCCCAGTGCTATACTGATCCATGTTTAGATTTTAAACAGCAGCTGCACATATGGAGCACTTACTGTGTGTCAGGCAGTGTGCTAACAGCTTTGTTGATGAACAATTATAGTTCCCACATATTAAGCACCTACTGTGTGTATGTTAAGGGCTTTATAGAATAACAGTAATAGTCTCTATGAGCTAAACACCTACTTTGGGCCAGGCCCTGCATTAAGGGCATTATTGATGATAACTCTCACGTTCTATACATACTCGACACCCTAAGCCCTTTTTGACTCAAAATGTATTCCACTTATCACACCTCATTTAATTCTCACGACCCCCCTTAGGGGGCCAGCACTATCATCCCTTCAGTTCCACCCCTTGTTACAGGTGAGGAAACCAGTTTCAAAGCCCACCTGCCTGGTTTTCTGTCATCATTGACTGTGTACCTACCAGATGCCAGGCACCACCCATCCTAGGTAGTTTTCATGTATCTCCTCCCATTTTCCAGATGAAGAAACCGAGGCCAGGAAAATGACAAGTTGCCTGCCCAAGGGCATGTAGCAAGAGGCAGGATTTGAACCCAGGCTCAGGGGCTGTCCAAGGGCTGTCTCAGCTTGAGGCTGGGAATTCTGACCTCAGCCTGTACCTTCTATCAGCTCAGGCCAGTTGAGGATGGCTAGAGCCACACTCCTTTAGCTGTCCAGGACTCTGGAGTCCACCTCGCCTGGAGGAAGGCCCAGAAAGCTCACTGGCCTTGCTCGATGTCAAGGCACAGAGCATCCTCACTATCATGCCAGCCACATTTGTTCACTGAACATGTGTTTATGGAGTACCTATGTGCACACCTTGTGCTAGACCCTGGGATCCAGAGGTGTTTCACCTCAGAGGACTCTGTCTTCAAAGGCAAAAGGCTATGAGACCTCAGAGGCAATGCTAGTGGATTACTGCAACTAGAAAGACCGTCCAGTCTCTTTAAAAGTACAATACCAGAGCTCCCACCTCCAAAACTAGACACTTGGGGTCCTCTCCCCCATTTCTTGACCAGCCACCCCAACCAAAAGTGTCCAGGGGAATCAGGCAGGAGTGGAAAAACCAACTGAAGAATGTGCCGGAAGGAATGGATTCGCTGAGAAAGGGGGAGGAAAGATAAAACCAAAACCATAATAAAATATGAAACAACAGTGATGGTGATGATGATGAGAAAAATGATAATAAAAGAAAGAAAGATGCCTTCCAGAAAACTCCCAGTCTGGTTACCTACCTTCCACTCTTCAACTGCTAACTTACAAGACTTTCTTACGAGGGAGGGAGTGGCGAGTGCTGGGCTACAAGGCCAGACCGAGCTCTGGGTGGGTCTCCAGACGTAAGTGGGCCCACAGCCCTGCTCTGGCCCCCAGTGTGGGCAACTGCAGTTCCGGACTGGCGCCGACGAGGCGAGAAGGTGGTATGGTGTCTGGGGAGACCCACGGCTGAGTGGTCTGGCCTCCACCTACCCTTGAGTTCAGCCTAAGAAGCCCGCAGCCCCTGGGGGTATACGCCTGGCCCTGAGTCTTGGCTGCCAGTTTTCTTGGGCCCCACTCGTCTCGGGGTGAGAAGTGGGGAGTCCCTTCTCCCCGACTCCCTGTCCTGGGCCGCCCCAGAGGTTCACATGGCTGGGCCAAAGCTGCTTTCCTGACGACCGTGGAGGCCGCCTCCTTCACAATCCGGCCCAACCTGCATGATATCTCGGGAAAGGGTGGGTGTGGTTGGCAACATGGACATCTGTGTGGCAGCACGTGGTTCCGGATTCCCCATTTCTGGGCAGATGTGCCTCTTGGCAGTGGGGTGTAGAATTTGGGGGGCTGAATTTGGGCTCTGGACTGTCTGTGAAGCCCAGAGCCACTGGGGCACATGGGGGCACGCAGGGTGGGCCGTCTTTGTGAACCTGCTTGAGACCAGCGTGTACTCACCTTCGTGGCACCTGTGCCGGTCTCTCACGTGGCCGCCCAAGCCACAGGACACCCTCACTGATCGCCTCACGCACAAACACGCCCAGACGCCTGTGAGCTGCAGAGCGCTCGGCACACAGGAGGAGGGAAGGGTGGGGGTGGCAGGGTGCTGTTTCTCTGAGGCCCCTGATCCCAGGGGCTCGGAAGGCCTGGCCCGAGTTGCTGTCACTCTCGACTGACCCATGACCCCCCCTGGGTGCACACACCTGGGAGGGTTGAATATTTGAACACCGAGGGTGCTTCTGGAACAAGGCCTGGGTGGTTACGCCGTGACTGACTGAGAAGGGAGAGGGGAGGAGGGCCACAGCAGTGGAGAGGAGACCATGGTGGCAGAGGCCACGCTGCGCTAGACTGAGCAGAGGAGGGAATCGAAGGAAGAAAGGTCTGTTTAAACCCTGAGCTCAGAGCAGGCAGGGAGGGTGGTGGCAGGGGCCACGGTGTGGCCCAGAGCCAGCTGCCGGCTGCATTGTCCTGGCCAAAAGACAACTTGTTTGGGACAGGGAGGCTGGGCAGGCACAGCAAAGAACTTTAGGAATTTGAGAGCCCTGTACTGGGCCCTGCACTAACCCCAAAACCCAGCCAGCTCGGACTCCCACTGCCCCTGCCCTCAATAATGGAGACCCTGTCTCGTAAGCAGAAAGGGCCATCACCCTTTGGTCTCTCTGGGGTGCAAGCTGTGACGGCCTCACGTACAAACACCTGGGAATCGGGTGCGATGTGGTCATTCAATTAGCCCCAAATCCGGGAGAGGAAGAGGACAGAGAGGCGCAGTTAGCAACTACGGCAAAAACCACAAAACTGACCACATCTTGCCCCCCAGGAAAAGAGAGAAACTGGACCTTTGTGGGACCCCATGGCTGAGCCCCTCACTGCCCTGGTGGGGAAACCGAGGACAGTGCCGGTGGGTGTGTGTGAGGTTGAGGGACGAGGCAGGGATGGGCCGGAAGCACCCCCCACCCGCTGCGGCAGGCTCCGCCCCGGTCAATGCACGCAGAGGACACTTGTGCTGGCCGAGGGGTCCCCACGCAGATGAGGGCAGGGTCCACGAGACACCTACTGGACTGCAGCGTGCGCTGCCGCACCACCGAGGTGAAGGCGCCCAGGCCCTGCGGAGAGCGCGCCGCCAGGCGGAAGGCGTACTCCGTGTTGGGCTTGAGGTCGTCCACCACGAACACTGTGGCAGGGTCGAAGGTCCTCCCGACCTGGGAGCCAGGGTAGTGGGGTGGAGAGACAAGACAGACAGAGACAGAGAGGCAGACACAGAGAGAAACAGAGGCACAGAGAGACAGAGACACCCATGAATTACAGAGAGAAACACGGGAGAGAAGAAAGTGGACACAGGGAAGCGGGCGGCAGACAGAGAGGAGAAATGAAGAGTGGTGGGCAAGTGAGCAGCACACAGGGTCAAAGAGAAGGGGAGAGAGACACCCAGGCACAGAGTTAGCGACACCCCAGCGGGAGCTCAGCAGGGGCGAGGGAGGCGCCACTTGAGCTGGCCCGGCCCCCGCCCCCCGCCCCCGCCCGGCCACCAGGCTACCTCTCGGCCGTGGTCGCCTTCCCGGAACAGGAGCTCGTACTTGATGATGCTCTCCTGCCGTGGGGGGCTCCACGAGAGCCCGATGCTCGTCTCTGACTTGGCCTCGGCCCGGAAGTTCATGGGCTGGCCGGGCACTGGGGGGGAGGGGTGAAGGAACAGAAATGAGGGGGGTCCACCCCTCAGAGGGCACCCAGCCCACCAGGTGTCTCCATTCTCCCCAAAAAGAGCTCAGTGAAGGACAGGCTGTTTGTCTCCAGATGCTTCCAGAATGTCCTTCCACTGTTCTGATTACTCTTAATTTCCCAGAGGAACCCTATCACCCCTTGCTGTCCACCTGAACTCCCCAACCCTCTCTGCTTCCAGTAGAAAAAAAATTTAAAAACCCCCTTTTCAAATCACCCCAGTGCCTTTCCCCTCCCCAAAAGTAAATGACAGAGAAACTGCTAAGGACAAAATTTTGGAATATGGATCTCCGTCCTATATTGGCCCTGTGGTGGCAAAGTTGCCCCCCCCACCCGCGTCCCTTCACTTGAGCTGCCTGAGTCTTCCGGGACTTGAGGTGCAGGAAGAGCTGGGGCTCCACGCACCTCAGTGCCCCAATACCCCCACTCCCAGTCCTGCCTTTGCACCAATGCATGCTCCACTGGTTATCTCAAAACAGGTGGCATGCACCTGCCCCTCTCCAGTGAGGGCAGCAGCCAGGGGTTCTCAAACTCAGAAGCTGAGGGGAGCTAGTCAGTTAACGGGGAAAAGGGAGGGCAGCGGAAACCACACCCCCTTCCTCAGACACAGCTGCGGGATCGACCTGGAAGTCCAATTGTAGCCTCGGGGGCTTGCCAAATCAGATTTTCCAAGCGAAGCCAGAAATGTGGGTTTACTGGGACAATTTCCTGCTCTGAAACACTACACAAAAATATTTTAAAGCACCGTGCAGGACGAATAAACCACTTTGTGGCTTCCGGGCACGATCAGCCAGCTGCATGCCAGGAGGAGCCACATCATCAGGCCACCGCCTCTCTCTGTTGGGACACCTGGAATTCTGCTGTCCGCACAGAAGCCACGCCTGCTGCAGGCATCTCACCTCCTTGCTGTGTCTTGACCTGTATGGGGTCCGAGAGTGGCCCGTCGCCCACAGAGGTGAAGGCCAGCACACGCACGGTGTAGGTCTCGTCCTCCAGGAGGCTGCCCACAGTGGTCAGCAGGCTGTCGTCCACGTTATGCTTCTGCCAGTTGCCCACGGGGTGCTCGGGCTCCATGGTGTAATATATCCGGTAGCCTCGGATCAGGCCATTGGGCTCCACAGGCTCTTCCCACTGGATGATCATGGTGGTGGCACTCAGCATGCGGGCTTGCACATTCCGCGGGGCACTGGCTGGGGCCTGCTCACCCGTGCGGGTCACCACCGACTCGCTGGGGGGGCCCTGGCCGATGGAGTTGACGGCCGACACCCAGATCTCATACTCTGAGTTGGGGCTCAGGCCGCCAATGCTGTACCGCGTCGTGGTGATGTCCTCTTTGATCTGGTATGGCCCATCCTGGCTCTTGGATTTATACTCGATGACGTAGTAAGACACAGGGTCTGGGTTGCCCGAGTCCCAAGTGATGGTGATGCTGGTGGCTGTGTTCTCTGTCACCACGGGAGTCCCAGGGGCCTTGGGGAGAGCTATGGGTAGGGGACATGATCACATATCGGACACGCTGGCTGTGAGCCCTGAAGGCTGTTTGACTTTCAGCCACACAAATGCCCTCTGAGCCTTGATTTCCTTGGCAGTGACCCCGGGCCTAATGACTACTACTCCATTACCTATAGCAGGGGTTGGCAAACTACGGCCTGAGGGCTGACACCTGTTTCTATAAACAATGTTTTATTGGAATACGGCCATGCTTACATACTGCCGATGGCTATTACACTATGATGACAGAGTTGAGTGGCTGCAGCAGAGACCAGACGGCCTGTACAGCTGAAAATATTTACTTGGAAAAAAATTTTTGCTATTTAAGAAAAACACTTACGTTTGAAGGCAACATCAGTGGCCTGTGGCCCACAGCTCTCTCTGTGATTCAGTCTGCTCAGTCACAGGACCCTTCTGCCTGTTCGCACTTCACACTGACTGTTCCCTGAACCTGGAATGCTCAGACTGCCACATGGCTGGCTCCTTCTAAAACCATTCCTTAAGGCCTCACTCACTACTTAGGCTAGTGGTGCCCAGATCTCATCATCGCTTAAGGTTATCTCGTTTTCACATCTGTCTGTTCTCCCACCAACAAGGACTGAGTATTGTTTACAGATGTGCCCCAGCACCTGGATAACTGTGATTTCTCTTCTGCTTGTCCCAAGATCTCATACCACACAAGCCCCAGGAGGAGTTCAATCCTTCAGCAAAATGACCAACACATCAGCTGACACACTTTCTTTTGGCCCTAGGGCAGGGGTCATTAAACTTTTCCTGCAAAAGCCCAGAAGACATTAAATATTTCCAGCTTTTCAGGCCTTTGTTGAGACTACTCAGCTCTGCCATTGTAGCCACCCAAGCTGCCATAGACAAGGTGTGAACACATGGGCCAATGCCAATAACACCGTATTTCAAAAACAAGTGGAAGGCGGCATTCAGCCCGAGGTCCACGGTTTGCTGGCTCCTGTTCAAAGGCTGGAAAAATATTTGAAGGCAGCTCCCTCTGAATCTCACCACAAGCCTGAGACATCAGGAGAATCTGTAGTCCCTTGTAACTTCCCTCCCACCTTGCCCTTTCTAGCTCTCTTGAGTCTGTGCACAGGCTGCTTTCTTTTCTTAGAAGTGTTCCCCATCTTCTTTGGCTCATTCCTTTTCAACTTTTAATCTTCCCCTGACCTAACTTCCCTGGGAGGTGGGACCTTTACTCTGGGGGTATAAATGGTTGCTACATGGCTCTCATCACAGTCCTAATCACCTGCATCATAGACCTTGCTATGTGAGCATTTCCCACTTTGGACTGTGAGCTCAACAGAGCAAGATCATGTCTCATTCCTCGAGGCCAAACCCAGAATAATTTATAACCAATAAATATACTCATATGTCCACAGAGCTGTCCCCTTCACAGGAACAAAGACTGAAGCCAAAACTCAGGTTTTCCACCTGAGTCCTATCACCTACCTGGGGCCTGGGGACCACCCGCCTCCCCCATGCCGCTGCTTACATTTCACTGTGATCTGGGCCACAGCCTCGATGACGCCCAGGCTGGACATGGCCACACATGTATAGTTGGCAGAGTCCTTGACATCAGTGAGTTCTAGCACGTTCCGACCTACGGGCATGTCATCTTCAGGTGTCAGATCCTCGGCACCCTGCATCCACTTGACGTACGGCATGGGTGAGCCCACGGCCACACAGGTGATGTTCACGTTGCCACCTGGCATGATCTCGTGGCTCATGGGCAAGATGGAGAATCGAGGAGCCACACGGCGGACTGGGGGGGCGGCAGCGGCGGCCGGGAGATGCACGGGGTTGTGGTGTGTGGGGGAGACGGAATGCAGAGGAAAAAAGAAAGAAAAGCAGGAAGACAGAAAGAAAGAAGGAAAGAAAGAAAAAAAAGGAAAAAAAAAGTGGAAAACAATTTAAATATAAACAGGGCTGTTTCCTTCCCCCCAGTTGAAAATTTTTTTTATCCAAATAAAAAGAAAACAAAGAAAACCAAATTAAAAAATCAAACTCCAACACAAAGAAACCAAAACTTTAAAGGAAAGTACTTCACAAACAATATAGAGAGAGATATATCGATATATAATCAGAGACATGAAGCATTATTTCATAGCAACAGGGTTTCAGAGACCAGAGGGGCTGGTCACAGCACAGTTACGAACACAAAAATTTATCAGCTGTTTCTCATCTTTGATGACAGATGTGGCTTCAGGGAGCAGCCCCTCCACCCGCTCTCCCAAGTGGGGAGCTTTGGAAGATCCTGGCTGCAAGGTGGGGGCTCTGGGAAGGATGGACAGGGAGTGGGCACGTCAGGGAAAGAGCTGGAACCAGGGGGCAGAGGGGGCCAGGATTGCGGGCCCCCCACCCTCCTCCCCCCTGGTGACTCAGGGCCCCCACCCATTTCCCGGGGGGGCCCTCCAGGAAAAGATGAGAAACTCTAATGAAATTTTTGTGGTTTTGGGGTATAGAAACCCTTCTAAAAGCTTCTGTCGGATCTCACAAGTTTCCATTGATAAATGCAGCTCTCAGAGTCACAAACAGCATGCAAAAGAGACTGGTTGAAAGAAAGAGGAAGAGAGAGAGAGAGAGAGAAAGGGGGGCAGGAGGAGGGACAGAGAGCGCTAATGCATCAAAGAGGCCTGGGTCTCAGGGGCCTTGTTGCACACTCATGTGGGTACCAGAGAGAAGAGACAGATGAGCCGAGAGAGAGGACACAGGGAGAGGGACAGAGACAGAGAAAGGGGGAGGGGGGAGGGGGCCCACTTCAATGCTGCATATTAATTCTAGCGGATGTGACCCAATGTGACATGTCACATTGTCACATCACAGCCCTGGCAGAATAACAGAATATTAATAATAATAATAATAATAATAATAAAAAACGGGGATGAACTTGAATGCTGAGAAAACGGGCATGTCCTGTGCATTTCTTAGCGGGAAAGCAGATGCAGCCTTCTGTCCCCATCTCGCAGACCATGAAGGCAGCAGGACACATTTCGGGGGCTCCATTTTCGGAAGTTGGATGGGTTTCGGGGTTGGGAGGGAAAAGGGGTGGGTGCTCACAGGCATCTGAACTTCCAAAAGGCGTTGGTTCCTCCTAGGAGAGGTTTAACCACACTGGAATGACGGGTTTGCCTAGCAAAGCCTTCTAGCCAGAAAGAGCTTGTCTCTGGGTAAGATCTTAGGACTTTAGGGAGCCACGTGGTGCGTCTCTAGCTTTGGGTGGGTCAAGGAGTATTGTTTCCAACTGCAGGGAGGACAGATTGGAGGCTCAAAGGCAAAACAGGGCCACAACATGACTTGTAGCATCCCAACTTGCCTCTACTTTTAATGTGGCATTGGGGGTACAGCTGCACCCCTAAGAGGGTGTTTGTAGGGTGTGTGACCTGGGCTACAGGGGAGAGGGCTCCAGGGAATAAAGGGAGGCAGCCTGGTTCCCTCTTCTAGATGGGGTTCCCAGCTGGAGACCCCAACTCCTGCTCCCTGAATCCCAGATGGAGGCAATGGAAAGAGGGGAGCCCTGTGGGGGCAGGGAGGAAGGCCAAGAAGCTGGCAGCCCTTCGGAAAAGGAAGCCCCACGAAAAGTCCAGAGTCACACTGGAGACAGGATGGAGAAAGTGGACGTTACCACGGGAGGAGAGGAGTGGGGGGGCCGGGAGGGGAGACAGAGGGGCCATGCAGACCGGGGTGAGGGGCGGGGCAGGGCACCGAGATGGGAGTGGCTTCTGGCAGGGCTGGGTGGAGGGCAGGGGGAGTCGGGTGAAGAGAATGGGGTCCGGCCAGCCAGAGGACACCGTCCAGGCCAGCCACCGGCACCCACAGCGAGGCACACAGCGGGATGCCCGACGCTGCGTTGTCATGGAAACGGAAAATGATGGGGGATGAGCATGGGGAGCTAATTAATCAAGGACAGAAAACGGCACCAACGTCCAAAACAAAACCGGGAGAAACAAATGAAGAAACAAAGCGGGGAAAAAAGAAAAGTCCAAAACACCAACCAAACAAAAAAACCTTCCAAAACAAAACACCCCAAATCAAGAAGAAAAACAAAAACAAAAACATGGAATGGGTGTGGGGCTGAAAATCGGGGTCTGAAAGGAGGAGGGCTGTGGCTTCCCCCGGGAGGTGCCCCCCACCCCTGGCAGAACACAGGGTCTGACCCCCTACCCAGCACCCAAGGGCCTCAGCGGCCACAGAGGTGACATCCTTGGAGAAAGAACCTTCGGGGCAAACCAACCCGGCCCCACTGGAGCCACTCTCTAAAGCCCCTCTTACCCTGCTTCTCAATGACAAACTGCCTGTCGTTTAGGGCTGAACAAACAGAGGACCCGTCACTACTCGCACGACAAGGCCAACTCCTCAGGGACCCAGAAAACCTCTCCAAGCACAGAGAGGGGTGCCGATGTGGCAGAATGAGCCCTGCGGTCCTGGGACGGTCCCTCATCCTTCTGGAGCCTCAGTTTCCCCATCTGTGACATGGAGGCCATCAGTGACATGC
Organism: Lyroderma lyra; assembly: GCA_004026885.1. Lineage (NCBI taxonomy): Eukaryota > Metazoa > Chordata > Mammalia > Chiroptera > Megadermatidae > Lyroderma > Lyroderma lyra. The sequence goes on along the minus strand of PVJL010000192.1, from coordinate 342,963 downwards.
TGAGGCCATTAAGCTGCCCGGGGCGGTGCCCAGGACAGAGTAGTTGCTCAGACTGGGCTTGGGGCCGATGAAGTTCCCTTCTGGTCTTGCAGGTCGCTGGGAAGATCAGCTAGATACTCAACTGTAAGGGAGTTTGGGGCTGAATTAGAATCAACATTGTTTTTTTAAAAAAAGGAAATAGTAAGGATTCCTATTGAATCCGTCCTGCTTTATCCCTTGCGACTTTGAGAGGCAAAGGTTCTTATGTCTGTTTTGTGCATGAGAGGTGATAGGGCTCAATGGAAAACACAAAGAATCGTAGTGGGGGGGGCCAGAAATCAAAGTCAGAGATTGTGCCTGGTCCCTGCCTCTCAGACAAGATGAGCCCTCTCTCACTCACCATGGTAAGTAGCAAGAATTATAGCCAGGTGACCCTTTTTGCTTCTGGCTCTTTCAAACCTGTGTGTCCTTACCCTCTGAAGACACTCAAGAGGGCAAAAGTACCCATCACCTATGTCCACCTACCAACTGAATAATGCCCAGTAACCAGCCCTCATAATAAAGACCCAGAAGCCTTCAGTGAAAGGCTTGTGCTGAGAGGGATTGTTGGAACATCTAAGGGAGTAAGAGCTAGCTTTGGAATCTAAAGGTTAAATGTGAGCCCGATTTATCTCACCCAAAAGACCCTGTCACATCTGATCTTAAAATATCTCCCCTTTGAAGTATCACAGTTTGGAAGGTAACTTTTTTTCAGAAGTAGAGACAAGGCATACATCTTAAATATGTAAAAGACTTGCCATGCATGGCTGTTAACTATAAGTCAGTTAAATGTGGGAGGGCATTTATCAACAACAGTAATTTTAGTCTTATGAGCCCTAACGTGGCCGGCAGCCATCAGTTAAATGAATCTGCCAATAGCTAAAAGCGCTGGCACCGAAGACGCTTTGCCCACTTGCTTTCTCACCCGCCCCATTCATTCTAAGGGCGTGCTGGAGGAAGAGGGCTGGTTTGCCTCGACTTTGGGGAGGATTGTGCCCATTGGTACCAGCTGACTCAGAACCCCCTTGGGGGGTCTCCTAAGGCTTCCGGGCATCCTCCCAGCTGGCAAGGGCGGGTGGCTGACGCTGTGTTCTGCCCAGTTTGGTGCTGATACCCACCCACATCATCTTTCCACCCCCGGCTGCAAGCTTGAGGTGCGGGTTAGAAAGTAAGGTGGGCACGGAGCCCACGGGACAGAGTGGCCCCGCGGGATCCCCACCCCCAATTACCGACCTGAATGGAGGGTCCAGGCGGGTTATAAGGGGACCACACCAGCCTTGGTCCTCAGCACGCTCCAGCTGGCTCTCGTTTCCAGCTCTTCTCGTCACAGAGTAGCCAGGGGTCCCAGCGGGGGGGGGGCCCGCGTGGGTGAGGGGGTCAGGAAGGTGGGCGGTGGGAAGTGGCAGGTTTGGGGGGGGTGGGTCGCTTCAAACCCCGATTCACATGGAAAAACAACTCAAAAACCGTCAAAGCAACCGGGAGACGACCCCTCCCCCAGGCAGGAAGAGGCAGAAACTCAAAAACCAAAGGGGGGCGGTTCAAGGGAGAAGGGTGGGAGAGGGGTGAGGGGGGAACTCAAAAGTGAGGTGATCTGGTTGAAGCACTAGGTAGGGAACTCAACAGTGTCAGACATCTCAACGGTTCAGCAAGCCGCAGCTCCAAGAGGGGTGGGGGGCTCTGCTGGGCATTTTGGGGTGTGAGAAGCTATTAGGTGCTCCTCTAGACTCCAAAATGAGACTGAGGGTGGGGAGGGCAGGGGAAAGATGCCAAAGAGTTCTGCAGCCTCCAAAGTTTTAAGCTTAGATTACACCTGTCTGGGGAAGGGAGGGGGTCTGAGGCCTAATTTCAAAGCCTGTTTCTCAGCCCCTCCATTGAACCCCAGCCTGTGGCCCAGGGAGGGTGGGTACCGGCCTTCCACTGGCCTGCCTTGTATATCTCCTTCCCCCACACCCTGCCTCCCCCTCCCACCACCAGCTCCCTCCTCCATTGCCATCTGGATAGCATGCAAGGCCTGGAGGGACCTGGTTGGACCCCTGGCCCACGGGCTGACCAGCGACCTCGGCAAGTTGGCATTTTGAGCTGGACATTTTGCTGCACTATAGATATTTTTATTGGTTTTTTGGGGAGAGGGGTTGCTCTCTTCCCAGTTTTTATTTATTTTTGATACTAGCAGAAAATGGGATGACATCTTGCCAATCAACTGACTTCCCTTGCCCCCCACGCTGTGGCCGCCGGAGACGGGGAGGGGGGGGCTTTGCAAATGACAAGGTGTAATCTAATAATGTTCCCCTCACCCCACCCCCAAAACAGAGGAAACAGCAATGCAAAGGGTGGGAGCCAGGCAGCAGGCGAGAGGTGTGTAGAGCTCAGTGTTCCTGCAGAACGCCCCCCGCCCTGCCGCCCACCACACTCAAATGGAGGAAAGCCTGCCCTCCCCTGCCCCCGGAGCCTCGTCTCCCCTCGGGATGAGGGTGGGATGAGAAGGGCTGGGTCCTGATCTTCCATTGCCTAAGCCCAGGGTCCAGTCAGGAGTCTTGGGGGCGGCATGGCTAACTAAGTATAATCAGCAGGAACTGGGGAGCTTGCCAACACACCCCAGTGGAAGTCTTTCTGGAGATGTGGGAGTTGAGGAGAGTTTCAGGCCCAATATCTGTATCTATTCCTGTTGGGGGGGCCCAGGAGGTCAGGAGAGCCCTTATTATATGGCTTGGGTGCCAAAAATTTGATTTAAAAAACAATTTGTCTCATAAAATTCCATGTTATGGACTGATCTGAAAAGGCTGGGGACGGGTCGCGGATAAAGGGTTCTGAAGAACACCTGTAAATTGGGGAAATCTGGATTTCCCACTGGCAACGTGCATTGAGTCCTGGTTTCTCAGCTCAGCATTGCAGGCTGGATGTTAAATAACCCCAGCCCCCATGGCCTCCTTCAAAATCCTGATAAAGTCCCTTGAAGGTAGAAGGTTCTTCCCCATGTCTCCAGCCTGCTCTGAGCTCTCCCTGCCTGTTCCCGCAACACTGGGTGGGTGGCACACCATTTAACTGGGTCCTGTGCATCGTGGTTCAATAATGCTATGTTGTTAGACCAAGTGGTAAGGACACCATCTATAGCCACTAAAGTCACACCTTCAAGGCTTACAGTTTCAAAGAGACAAAAAGAACATTAACAGCATGGGAGCATGTAATCTGATCATCTTCTCACTTTGTCAAAAGCCTGAGCTGCATCTTTCCCAGGGGAGTTCTGGGAGTAGAGCTGCCAGTTGCATTAAAAAAATGGGTTTGGTTTTTACTTTGGCCTTTTGGATCTTGGAGATAAATTTCAGGAGGAGAAGGGCAAGTCTGAATATTCTGTCCCCTGAACAACCCAGGGTCAGCAAAGTTGGAGATTGTGAACTGAAGAAGAGTTTAAATTCTGGGTAAAAATTCCTTGCAATTAACTCTGAGGACTAGCTGCTCTGGCAACAATGTAAATGCTTGCTTGTAGTTTTCAGGGCAGAATGTTCCAGGTGGACCGACTCTTCTGGTGGGCTGGTACTCATCTGCAAAGGTAGCCTAGCACCCAAGGTGGGGCTTCCCCCCGCCCCCGCCGCCCCTTCTGACACTGTGACCACAGAACTTCCTGGGGGAGTGACTGGGCATAAGGTAAGAGACGTGGGCTCTAGGGAAGTCACTGATCTCAAGGGAATGGGTTTGGAGTCAGGAAAAAATGAGATCATGGGATGTGCTCAGAAAAGCACTAGGAAAAAATGAGACCTGAGCAAATTAATTAGCTTCTGTCCTATAACTCTTTCAAAGGTGTTTCCCATAAACTATATTATTCAAATTGTGTATCTGTGAAGTACATAAGAGGGAAACTGTGGTCCCCAGAAAAGGAAAGGGACTTCTCCAAATCATTTGCTTGACCATTTTACTTCCCTGCTCTACAAAAAACCCATGAGCAATTTCTCTTATGCCATGAACTACACAGGGCACTTGAGGGGCATTAATTAATTAGTATGATGGAATCCTCCCAACTACCCTGTGAGCTAAGCATACCAATGGCCCTTATTGTTCATATGAGGAAATGGAGACTACAAGCTTTCAAGAGACTAGCCCAAGGCCACACAACCAAGGAGGGACAGAGGCAGGGTTGGATCCTGGTCTGCCAGAGCCCAGGGTCTGTGCTCTCACCATTAGGGTATACAACCCCCAAAGTCCAAGTGGTCTTAAGAGATCCTCAGCCACCCCTCAGTTCTAACTCACTTGGTGGAGGGGCTGAGAGACCCTCTCCTCCGTCTTTTGGGACTTCCCTGAGGGTCAGCCTGGCAGCTCTCATACTAGATTAAAAGGGAGACAGGAGAAATATATCCCCTCTTATTCATCTAAAGTCCTCTTGCCAACTTAGCCCTGGACTTAGTAATTGGGAGTTTAAAGAAGGAAAGTGAGGGACAAAAGGTAACCCTAAACAGGCTGGCCTCTGCCCTCAATTATCATCTATCTATATTGGGTAGTAGCTGGAGACTTGGGGCCAGAAATCTAGATGGATTTTTATAGGGGGCTGTTTTAGGGGTTGGAGGAGGACACTCAAGGGCTTGCCTTTATTCAGGAAGGGAATAGACAGTGGGAATGTGCATCTCTGAAGGTTTTCAAGAGTGAGAGAGACACACAGAAAGAAAGAGAGGTGAAAGAGAGAGTGAGAGGCAGAGGGAGAGGCAGGGAGGCAGAGAGAGGGCGAGAGGCTGTGTCCAAAGTTTCCCTGAGTTTTTTCCAGAATTCCACAGTTCTGATGCTCAGGTACTCAGAAAGTGACCATGCTGTATTCCTGGACAACTATAACTGGACCCAGAGTCTGCAAGGGGGTGGGGAAAGCAGCCAATGCCACCTGGGAGGCTAAGGCATAGCACTAAAGGGCAGGATAACTGGCTGAGTATTGCTTAGCAAACTCTGTCATGCTACATTTTCTGGTGGGGGATTCCATATTTGTTTTTAGCCAGAACCCATGAAGGCATCACACCAGCTGCCATTTTGGACACTACCCATGTGCCAAGCATGCACCATTTTGGGAGGATGGTCCAGGTTAAGGTGGCCACTTTCCACATTTGGACATGTCAGTATATTGAACAAGAACTCAAAATGCCAATCGGCTATTCAGCTGTGTTTCAAAGCTTGTTTTCTGGGGTTGTTTGGGAGGGTAGGAAGTAGTCTCATGCTGAGGCAGAGGACAGGAATGTGCTTGTGTCCCCTTCCACCAAGGCCATCTAACAGGGCTGAGGCACCAGATCTGGGTAAAGGAGGGCTGGCCAGTGAGGTCAGGCAAATTGGGCTGCTCTCCCCACACACTTGACCCAGGCTCTGATCTCCTACCATCTGTCTCTGCCCCCGCCTTGAGCCTTTGAGCCTGAGAGGTCACTTTCTGCCCCAGCATCCCAGCTGTGGGACCCCTTCCACCCTTCCAGATGGTAGTTGGGACAGGAACACTGGCTGTTAAATCACAATGCGTTTGGAAAACAACCACAGAACAGCTCAGCCCAAGAAATCGAAACCAAACAGCACAGAAACACGACACAGAACCCAAGACAAAACTCTCTGAGGGAGGAGGGGGCTGGGTGAAGGAGATGGGAGGGGGAAAAAAAAACGAACTGATCGGTTTTTTCCCCCCCAAACAAAACAAACAAAAACGCCTCCAAATAAAAGGAAGAAAGAAAGAAAAACGAAGAAAATCAAAGGAGAAAAAGAACAGAAGACAAGAAACACTCCAACAGAAGGTGTTGGGAATTCACCAAACCGAACCGACGAGTGGCATGCAGAGAAATTTTTACATTCTCCCAGCATGCATCAGGCCCAAGTTACCATGACGACGAGGAGTGCAAAAAACTTAGCAACAACATTACCAACGGATGCATAGAGGCGACCACAATGCAAGCATCGCATGTGTGCGGCCGGCCCTAGGCCGGGCTGGGCGCGGCTGAGATTTTCGTGTCTTTCTGGGTTTTTGCTCTCGCTTGGCGGTTTTTTTGTTTTGTTTTGTTCACTTTGTGCTTATTATTCGTATTCCGTTATTTTCATTTTTTTTTTAGTTTATTTTTCTATTATTTTCCATGTGCATGTCTGTGTGTGTCCATGTGCATGTGTCTGTGTGTTTCGTGTATGTGCGTGTCACTTTCAGAATGTAAAAATGTGGGTAAAGAAAGTAAAAAAGAAAAAAACACACCAACCTTCTCGAAGCTCTGAGGGATGTAAAGGGGGTTTGATGCAGAACACAATGACATGGGGAGAAGAGAAAAAATAGGGGAGATACAGAGAGTAAAAAGAGGACTTCCCAAGGCTAAAAGCTGCAATAGTTTGTTGTTTTTTCTTTAAATAAAAAGAAATTAAAATTAAAAAATAAAAAAGAACAGCAACAACCTTTTTTCTTTCCTCCACTCCTTCCTCGACAAACCAGATCTACATCTGCCTTCCATGATTCTTTTTTAAATTCAATTTTGGAACGTCTGAGACCCAAGCAAAGATTAGGAGATTGGACCCCCAAAAGGAAGTTCATGCCAGGACCCCACCTCTGGGGGGCTGAGGACACAGAGGCCCCCCTCCCTGGACATACCCTAGGCTAGAGCCTCCCCCCCCCCCACCCCATGCCTGCTGTCCACACTTTCTTTGAGCTCTGCCAAACTTATATACCCCCATCCCAGGTGCTTGCAGAGAAATGAGCAGATTAGGCAAAGACCAGTCATTTGGAGTCATGGACGCGCTATAACTCACCAGAGGTGCCGTGGCAGCAGATCAGATGTGTGCCCCCTGCCCGCCCGCCAACCCGAGTCCCCGCCCCCCACCTCAAGCAGCCTCCTCCTCAGAGACAAGATGCAAAACCCGAGGTGCAGAATCAAGGAGCTGCTTCAGGGCCAGGGGGGCTGTGCTTGGTGGGGCCAGGGGTGAGGGAGGAGCTGCCCAGCCTCGCAGGTGGAGAATGGCAGGGACTTGGTGCGTCGAATAAGGGAAACTGAGGTCTGGAGAGGGGGCATGATAGAATCTAGTATATAGAGCCAGTTGGGACAACCCTGGGGTTGGTATGAGGCCCCATCTCCTGGTAGGTGGAAGATGTTTCTACCACAAATTTGATCAGAAACACTTATCAGGAGGTGGGAGATGGAGGGGTGGAAATGGTGGAGGAGGAGGCAGATTAAAATTTTTGAAAGGACCAAAGATAACTGACACAGGGATAAGAGGGGGTTGACAGAGGCATCTGGGGGCAGGGGAAGTCCCCTGGGAGCCTCGGAGGGGACATCGAGGGACCCAGAAGGAAGTGTGTGTAGACGCTTACTGGGGCTTCCTCGGGTGGGGTGGGGATACTGGGGTAAGGACCCCATGCCTCTAGGTGGGACAAGCATGGCTGGCCTGACAGAGCGCCAGGACCCAGGACATGTGTGCCTGCTGTGGCCTATGCTAGTCTTTTTTGAGGGGGGCTAGGAGAAAGAGCACTGGGCTAAGTTCAGCTGAGGGTGCAGGGGCTGGTGGTGGTGGGGCAGCCTTGAAGACCCCTCCCCAACTCTCAGATGGAGGGCGCTGGAGCGCAGGGGACGGTGAGGCGGGAGCTACGAGGCCACGGATTTCCGAGAAGCAAAGCGAGCACATGACAAAGGGAGGCACGCACGACACACCACAGAAGAAGCTCACTCGGGCGGGCGGGCAGGGTGGGGCAGAGGCCTGCAGGCTCCCCCAGCCCTGTAGGCTCAAGTCTGACTCCCCCACCCTGGCCCTGCCCCGTTCCCCTCCTGCTGCCCGCCCTCCCCACCCCCACCGCCCACCCCTGCAGCCCACTGGGAGTCCATCACAGGCACAGGGGTGGGAAGGAGGTATAAGCTGTCCCCGATTTACAGGTGAGGAAACTGAGGTCCGGAGAGGGATGCCACTGGGGCCAAGGTCCTGCCTTGACTGGGCGGGGGCCCTTCTGCTTGGGTCTGCAGGGGACAGGGGAGCCCGGAGGCTGTGAGCCTGAGGAGGGAGAGGGACAGGATGGGACGGGTCCCTGCCTTTGACCTGGACGCAGCGTTCCCTACCTCGCACGTAGAGGTTGGCGGGTGAGGAGTAGCGCACACCGGCGCTGTTGGTCGCCACGCACTCGTATTTGCCCTGGTCGGTCTCCTCGCTGCTCTCAATCTGTAGGGCCCCTGTGGGGAGAGGGGAGAATGCGTGGCCAGTCAGGGAGGGGCTGGGGGTGGGCTGGGGGCGCTGTCCCAGCGTCCTGTCCAGCTCTCTCTCGTTCTGGCTGGGCCGGAGAGGCAGATGAAAGAGTTGAGTTACCCTAGAAGTCCCAGCTGGGCTGGGGCCTCCCTGGCTTGTCTTCTCCGACCCTGAGGCTAGCCACATACTGGCCCGAACATACCACATTCCACCCTGATTCTCCACTTTCACTGTAAGAGCAGCTCTTCACGGGGCCGGGCTTCACAAAGGACTGCCAAGCTGACCTACGAGCTGGGGCAGCGTGTGCTGTGAAGCTGTGCTCGCAGAAGCACTGAGTGATGCTCTCCAGGGAAAGGAGGAAGACGGGGTTGGCATTCACAACCCACAGTGGTCTGAGGCCCTGGGACCTGAGGGGCCAGCACAAGTGATGTACAAATTCAGGGAGCTGCTGGGTGCCTTGCTGGTTTCACCTAATACCCATGTGACAATGGACATCGGTCTGGGTTCCCCAAGGTGTCTGGAATCACAGGCCCCCAAGCCCACAGTGACTGCAAGTAAATGGGCACAGGGTTCTATTTCTACAAGGGTGTTTGACATTCCAGGACTGGGTTACCCCTGATGACTATTAAAATTAAAGGATGTTAGACTGGTATAAAGTTATGTTGGAAATCACAAGTCTAGATGGAAGCCTTCAGTATCTGCAACTAACTCAAAAGGAAGCTGTATTTCCCTGGCAACTTAACGTCACCGAAGTCAGTCTGAATTCGCCAGCCCATTTTAAAACCGCACACCTGGCTTCAGGATCCTGGTGCTCATGAATAACTAAAAAAACTTCCTCAAGTGTGTTTGCAATTATAGTCCTAGACCCAAGGCCATGGTGTTCACAGGTTAATGGGGAATTTTCAAGAGTGTCTGAACCTCTAACACCCACAAATACAGCTGAAGTTGAAATGCCTCCAGTGTGTTTGAAATCACAAGCCTGGATCACATAATTTGTCGGTCATGAGTGAATAAACGTTTTCTCAAACACACTTAAAATTCACAGGCCCAAATCACAGGTCTTATAAATAAAAACAGGGCTGATTTCTCCTCAGTAAGTTTGAAGTCCTAAGCCCAGATCACTCTCTACTTCCCATGAACACATAAAATTGAAGGAAACTTCTCGAAAATATTTGAAAGCACAGGCCTCAATCAAGGACAACAACTGCCCATGAGTAAATGAAAATGAGACCAGGATTTCCCCAAGGACACCTGAAATTCCACGTCTAGAACAAATCCTCATTTTCACAAGTAAATAAGGATGAACGAACATCTCTAAGTATGTTTGAAATCATGGGCCTAGCTGAAATACTTGAGTGCCCATGAATAATTAAAAATGAGGCAAAGTTTCCACAAGTACGTTTGAAAGCAAAGCCCTCATTTTCATAAGTAAATAACACTGGGCGAACATCTGTGCTATGTTTGAATCACAGGCCTGGACTCAAGTGCTGACTGACCTGTAAATGAAGATGAGTGAATAGCTCAAGGGTGTTAGAATCACAGGCTTTGATTCGAGTCCCTGGCACCAGCAGTCCAAAAATCCAGTCCAAGCACCCCAAAAGACCCTTCCTCCTAGTTTTGTTTGTGGTTTTCCCACAGGACTGACACAGGACACTTCACTTGGGAGGTTCTCTCTGGGGGTTGTGGATAGGGTTCTGTCCCCATATAACATGCACACTTGCCCGCCAACCTCAAGTCTCTCGGGGCAGGCAGGCAAGTATTACTATGGAGGCCCAGAGAGGGCAGGGAGGCTGCTGTAGGTCACACAGCACTCTGTGATAACGTCAGAATTAGATATGAACTCTTTCCTAGGGGTCCCATCCAAGCTGATTCTAGTCTATTCTCTGGGGTAGCATTAGGGGGCCAAAGTCAGACCTGGCCTTTGAGACTGCGGGTCTGCCTGCTCCCTCAGGCTGGACCCCCAGATCGAAGAGCCAGAAGGCCCCTTCTGCACACTCATTTTACAGATAGAAAAACCGGGACTGCAGATGGACAAGGGCTGGGTAGAACAGTGGCCAGAAACCTGGCTCCCAGCACTCTGGGTGGGCTCGGGAGGTGCTACCCATTCCTGAGGAGCCACCGTGGCCACACTTGACCCCCAGCCACAGACAGTGACAGAGACACAGAGACTGGACAGACATGGGCAGGAGATATGTAGAAGGGGCCAGGGGCAGCTCTCATGGAGCCTGGAGGGCTGGGTGGGCAGTGAAAGAGAGTGTGAGTGGGTGGGTGGGTGAGGAAAGAGCCTCTTACCTCGGATCGGAGTGCTTTCTGTAAGGGAAGCAGAGAGAGTAAGGTGAATGACAGAAGGCAGTCCTGGGGGGCCGGGGGGGCCCCAGGGAGGCCAGGCTGGGCCACCAGCCCGACCTGTCCACTCTGCCCCTGGTTGGGGCTGAGCCAGCCTGGGCCTACAGACCCTGCAGGCCTTGCTGTGGAAGAGGCGGCAAGGCTTCTAGGAGCAAGATGTTTGAGGGCGTGTCAATCGGGAGGGCTTCCCATAGGAGGCAGGGATCTCCTGGGGAAGGAGGGGTACAGTTCTGCCCCGGGAGGTCTATGGCATGGCCTAGGCCTGTTGGCTCCCTTCCTTCTGAATCAAGGGAAGGAGTTCCATGACCTCCTTTCCTTCTTTCCTTCTTGGGAGGGACAGGGAGCGATGGGATACTCAGGAATCTTGTTAGAGACAGTGGGAGAGGGGTTAGTGCCCCAAGGCTGGGCATTAATAAAGCAAAGGGAAGGTGTTACAGACAGGCCAAGTAGGAAGGACGGGGAGGTCAGCGAAAGGGAACTGAGGGCAGAGGGAGGACCCTGCAGCTTCCTTCACTTCCAAAAGGAAAAGAGGAAAGTGTTATCTGTGTGTGCACCTGGGCACCAGGGACAGGGACAACTCAGGGGACAGAAAAAGGAGGTTCCTGGACTAGAGTGTCCCACCCTCAGCTCCTCTTCCCAGGGAAGATCTGAGCTCCCTCTCTCTGCTGATGACAGCTGATAACCCTGTCAAGGACAGGGGACCCCAAGGCCAGGGCGAGCTGCTGCCAAGAGTGAAAACACAGAGCTCCTTTGCATAGCCCAGGTCCAGTAATCACAGGGGTGAACCGAGGCCCAGAAGGGGCCCAGGAATTGTCATACCGTGAGTCAGAGGCAGGGGAGAGCCCTGAACCCAGCTCTCCAAGCCTCCCAGGCTGGGGACCCTCTAATCTGAAATTTTTGGGACCCCAAAATGATGACAAAATCCTCAACCCAACAAGGCCACTCACTCCTCTTTACACGGGAGGACATGGGATTGACCTGAGGTTGCAACGTGGAGAACTAGTTAGAATCCAGGGCAGTGGGAATCTGGGTTAGCCTCTGCTGTGCACTGCTTCACTACCTGTGCATCATGATGCTAGGTGCCAGAAGCCAGAGAAAAGGACTTCTTCCCTAGATGGCCAAATAGCCCATGGCCACTATATTGAGAGAAAAGGATGTACCCCAAGGAAGCTGAGAAGGAACGCGCAGGGCCAGCATCAGTCACTCTCACCTTAGTAAGAGTTGGCCTAGCAGTTGGTTTCAGGGAATTCAGGTTGGATGCTAGGAAAAGAGGATGAGCAGGGCCCAGTACTGGCCCAGTCAGAAGACCGCCCTCTCACCTCAGCCCCCAAACTACTGTAATTTCGTGACATTCCGGCAGTGTCAAGGGCCAGAATGTGGCAGGCTGACTCTTCGGTGCAGAGCTCCACCAGCCCCAGGATGCCCCTGATGTCTCCTCAGCCTCTATTCTGGGGTCCACTTGGCCCCTGTGGCCTTATCTTTTTTCCTCTTTTCCTTTTGGGCTCCTCTCTCTGCAGTGCCTGGCTGGGGAGGGCTGGGTGGCTGGTGGGGGGAGGTGCCGGTGGGGACAGCTGGGTTAGTAAACATGCCACGTGGAGTAGGTCACAGTTACTGTCACGGTGGCTGTTAGTCTCGGGGGGGGGGGCAGGGGGGGGGGGGGGACAAAAGGGGAACGTTAGTTTTTGACGTGGTGAGGAAATGAGACTTACCAAAGGTTTCTGAACGTTTACAACAGTGGGATAAGAAAAAGAAAAGAGGATCATTAACAGTCGTTACACAGAAGCCTGTATCCTCGTTGGGGTAGGGCAGGGAGGGGAAGTCAGAATAATGGTCAGATTTATTATGATTTACTAAAGCAGCTATGTTCACTGAGCACGTACTATGTGCCAGGTATACCATCGTGGGCCCCCTCACAATAACGCCAATAAGCAAGCACATTTTATAAGGAGGGTGAGACCCAGAGAGGACCTCCTCTCAGACACAGCTGACATCTGACCCAGGCCATCAGGGCCTGCCCAAAGGTCTGTACTCTTAATCATTTCACTGTATTCAGGCCGCAATGGCAGAAACTAGCAGGGAGGCAATCAGATTCCCAAGGTTGTCATCATGCCCCTGGCTGAACCCCAAGGCTGCAAATATCTGCAGACAGGTCAGGAAGGGTCAGGCTATCTCTCTCCCTAGTGCAGAACTTCCGGGCTTAATGCTTGCCCTTTTCAGCGCTGGGGTCTTCCCTAGGGAGGGGAGCAGAAAGCAGAGGATGGGCAGACAGGCTCCTCAGAGGATGAGGCATTGAGAACGACTGGGAGGCCTTCAGGTATTGATGGCTCTGGGTGGGGAGTTCCGAAGAAGGGGAGAGAGAAAGCAAAAAGGGGTGTGCCCCAATGTGTGGACTGAAACACGTGTGAGTGCGTGCGGGCACATCCCCACCACACGTGTCTGCACACACAAGGCGCAGGGATCTGGCCTGAGACATGCACGCACACAGCAGGGAAGGCAACGCAGGTACACACGTGGCTGAGATGAGCTTGGAGGGAAAAGGCGAACTGTGTGCCCACAGTTCCAGCACAGGGCGCCCAGACACACACATGTGGACATTTTGTAAAGCAGGGGGACAACTGACACAACACACACACACAGACCCCCCAGACAGATGGACTCAGAGATGGGGCATGTGAGTGCTATGCTGAGACACAACTGTGGAACCAACTGCCTGTCCCCGACATGGCCAACGCCTTGTGCTCTGTCCCAAGGCCCCTCTAGCCCAGCCGGAGCTGAAACAAACAGGCTGGGCTTCCTGTGTGTGACCCATCACAGACAGGCCTGCAACACGGCCCTCTGTCTGTCTTTGCCCCATTACAGTCCTACAGCTTCAGTCTTGGAGACCTTCTCTCCCTGCAGTTCTCTGGCTCCCCACACCTTACCCATCTATGGCCCACTATCCCCTCTGGAAATACTTTAGCACAGAAAATGCTCTCCCTAGGCCACCTGCCATGGCTCCCTGTTACCCTGACTGCCTGTGCCCCGTTACATATCCAGTGGTTACACACTGAAGGTGGCCTTCCCTCTCCACCCTCCATGGCTCCCCATCATCTGTCAGTCCCCGTTTGTGTCCGCACTGCTGGACACTGCAGATAGCCAGCATCCTCTGTGGCTTTCATCACCTACAACTATCTGTGCCTCATTAGAACCCCACACCTGGGTACTGGAGAGACTCTCTGCCCTGAGGACCTCCATCGCTCCTCATTATTATCCACAACTGGGCCCATTATATCCCCACTCAGGCACTGAAGAACTCTCCTCCTACCATCCGCCATAGCTCCCCATTACCCCTGCCAATCTATGCCCCACTATAACCCCACCGGTTCAGCTCACATGGCTGCACATCATCTCTACCTTTCTGTCCCCCATTAGTCCCCATGGCTTGGGTCCTGGAGATGCTGCCCTTCCCCTCCTGCCCTCTGTGGCTCCCACATCCTACCGGCCACCTGCGCTCACCTGATCGCAGCTGCTTGATGCGCCCATTGCTGGCACTGGGGTCCACGGGCAGGAAGTCCTTGAACCAGGTGATCTCGGGGTCAGGGTTGCCGCTGGCAGCACACAGCATCGTCGCTGTCCGGGTCCGCTCCACCACCTTCAGCTGGGGGCCCATGTCGATGTTGGGGAACCCGGGGGGCAGCTGGTCCTCTGTGGGCAAACATGGGAAAAACGGGGCAGAGGCCTGGTTATCACATGGCCACCTGTTCAGGGTGGGGCTCAGGGACTGGCTGGCCCCGGGTGACATCCCAAAGCCTGTTTCCTCCTGTCCCTGGGTAGGATCCATCGTGTGTGCAAGAGCTGCTGGAAGGACATGAGGCTAGTCTGGTGCTTTTCACTGGGGACACCTGGTGATGTCTGGGAACAATGTGGTTGTCACAACTGAGGTGGGACCAGGGATGCTACTATACCTCCAGGAGTGCCCAGGACCGCCCCTCACAGAGAAGGACCTGGCCCCAGTGCCAGCAGTGCTGAGCCTGCACAGCCCTAGGATTACTTTGCAGCAAGCAGAGGGAATTTTTCAGAATGTAAAGCAGGCCACATGAGTCCCCTGCTGCACATGCTTCCGCGGTCCCCACCACCCTCTGGAGGAACCCAGGCTCCTTGCCTGGTAGCCCCTCGCTCTCTCCGTGTAGCCACAGAGGCCTCCCTGTTTCTCAAAGCCATCGAGCTCTGGCCTGCATCACCCCTCGGCCACCAACTTGGCCTCGGGCCGGCTCACACCCAAGTCCCAACTCACACACCTCTGGGACTCCAGAATGTCTGCGCATCAAACACACGATATATGTGTGTCGCCGCTGTGTCCTGCCACCCAGTGCAGGGCCTGGCACACAGTGGGTGCTTAAAAAAATGAGTAAATGACTCCATTCCAGTTGCCGTCAACCCAGGAGAAGCACCACGCATCCAGGCCTCCATCTCCCCATTTGATGGCCAAGGGGATGGGAGGACATGAGGAGAAGAAAAGGCCCCTTTCCTTGCAGACCCCAGGCCCCCAAGTTCCACTGACTGGCAAGATTGTGGGACAGGGCTGAGGTGACAAGGTGAGCCAGCTAACGGACCGTGGCCTTCATTTGTGTTCTCTGCAAACATCACCATGGGCTCCACAGCCCGATTTCGTTGGAGTTGACACGGGGTGGGGAATGACAGCTGGGGGCACCCGATCCCACCACGCTCTCTCTCTAGCACCTGGATTCCAGGTTCCTTTGCTCTGACCCCAGCACCCCCAGCTCTGGTCGGGCCTGTCATTCACAGTGCATAAAGGGCTCCCCAGGGCCAGGGGGCAGGGGCAGGGGCAGGTTCCTCAGCACAAATTAAAACAGCCACTAGCCCCCCCTGTTCTGGGCTGAAATGTGTTCCCTCCCCACAAATCCACAGGCTAAGGGCCTCACCCCCAGGGCCTCAGAATGTGACTATTTGGAGACAGGGTCTTTAAAAAGGTGATTAAGGTAAAATGAGGCCATTAGGAGGGCCCTAATCCAATATGACCAGTGTCCTTATAAGAAGAGACTAGGACAGAGGGAAGACCATGTGAGGACACAGGGAGAGGCTGGCATCTATAATGCAAAGAGAGAGGCCCCAGGAGAAACCAACCCTGACAACACCTTGATTTTGGACTTCTAGCCTCCAGAACCATGCGAGAATATGTTTAAGCCCCCCAATCTATGGAACTTTGTTACAGCAGCCCTAGCAAACTAATACTGCTCCCATCCCAACCCAAGGGACAAGTGAACCAAAGGGACCACATGGTGCTGCTGAGACAGAAGAGAGGCAGGCATGCTGGTGGGCGGTTGGCAGGAAGGCTGGTTGGTACAACCTGGACCAGGAGAGGTGATTTGGTGCTATCCACCAGAGACCCCCCCAAGCCCTCATCTCAGTCTCCATGTGCCATGCACTAAACGAGGAATAGTTATTACTGCGGTGCTAGTAGTAACAGCAAAAGGTTGGCGACATCAAAACATTGTCAACAGGGACTTGTTATACACAGGCTGGGACATTCATGGGGTAAGACACTGAAACAAGCAGGAATCACCTTACAAACAGATTTGAAACAAAGTTCAACATATGTTGCTAAGTGGAAAGAGTTCAAAGTGAAAGATGGAGTAGACTAAGAATCACAAACTATGGATCCAGTTCTCTGCTTGTTTTTGTTAATAAAGTTTTATTGGCACATGGGCATGCCCATTCATTTCTGTGTCATCTATAGTGACTTTCCTGCTCTGACTGCAGAGCTAAGAAGATGCAACAGAAACCGTCTAGCCTGCAGAATCAAAAATATTTACTCGCTGGCATTTTACAGAAAAAGCTTGCTGCTTCCTGATGTAGACAATGCTGCTATTTGTGTGAAAGGAAATGATACATACTCATATGTATTTGCTGACAAATGCACTGGGCATGGTGGGGACAGCGGGGCAGGACTGGTGGGGTTCGGGAATAGGTGGGCGAGAGGCCACCACATGGGGAGGGAATTGAGCCCCAGGCACGTAGTGAGTGGGAATGGAGGGGGCCGGAGGTCAAGATGGGACAAGAGAGAGGTGGGCAGGGGCCAGCATCACCCCATTTTCCCAGTAGAGTAAGAGGGCTGTGGTCCCAGCTCATGCAGGGGTTCCTACATGGAGGACAGGGCCCCAGTCCCAAGTCCTAAGTGCTAACTATGTACTAGGTGCTGTGCAGGTACCTTCCTGTGCCCTCCAATTTCACTGGGGCTCAGAGAGACACACACTTGCCCCAGGTCATACAGCTAGGACGTGACAAGGCTGGGATTGGTACCTAGGCCTGGATGAACCCAGAGGACGCTGGGACAGTGGCTGCAGGATGCCCAAGCTGGCCCTAGACCCACTGGGGCCTGAGGGGGCAGCTGGACTCTGTCTGAGGTGGTTTAGGCCCTGAGGCCAGGACAGCCTCACAGGTAGTTCTGATTGATTAGTACCCATGACATCATGAGAGGTGAAGGCCAAACAACTGGGCCTCAATTCTTGGTGCTCAGGGCTGCCCTGTGCATGCCGGGGGCTGGGACTGCCTGCAACCCTCTGTGCTCCCTTTCCTCCGTGTGTGTATGCATGTGTGTGCATGCATGTTCACCTGTGTATGCACCTGCACCCCATGCATATCTACATGTGAGCTCTTCCCATGTGTATGCAGCTCTGCTGGCGTTCCTGTGAGTGCATGTGGGTGGCAGCCAGCAGGGGTGAGGAGCAGGCAAGTGGGTGCTAGGGGAGGCTGTGGCTGCCTGATGTTACCACAAGCTCCTAATTAAACAAAAATGTCCATCGCGTACCACATTGTGCCTGATTCCTCGGAGTTTAATTAAAACAACAGCACAGGAGGCGTGAGCAGGGTCCATAATCAGATGGTAGCGGGGGGTGGGGGGGAGAGGCAGGGAGTGCTGGGCCTGGCAGCTCAGACCTTCCCTGCTCAGCCGGGGATCGGGGCTCAGGGCCTGGGGAAAGGGAGGCCAGGGGCTCCTGGGTCAAGCACCCTGGGCTGAGCGCCCAGCCCAAGTACCAGGTCCTGTAGCAGCTGGAGCACAAAGAGATGCCAAGGAGGCGCCGATGGGGGGCAGGGAGCAGAGATGTAGCTTTCCCAGACGCCCAACGACTGGGCGCCTAATAGATTCACAGCTTGTTCTTTTAACTCTCTTAGAGCTTACAATGGAGGCTGGCACAGGATGCGGGAGGCAGGCTGCTCTGTCTGTGCCCAGGAAAGGTCAGGGCAAAAATATCTGCTGGGAAGGGGCAGGGTGGGGTGTGTGGACTCCTCCCTGCTCTGCCCTCCTCCCCAGTCCTCCCTCCATTCCCCGCAGGACCAGCTCCAGGACCCACGTAAGATGAAAAGATGGGACCTCTTGTTAAAAAATTAAGAATTTTCAAATAGTCACAGCAGAGCTTTCTCAGTCAGTGAGCCTGCAGAGGTCACACACCAGGGTTTGGAACAAGGTGCCCCTGGGGCCAATGGGATGCCTTCTCCCAGGGCTCCAATTTGACTACAGCTCCACTGCCCTGGAGGATGCTGGGAAGAACCCAGAACCCCATCCCAAGAGCCACATGTAGGGGCCATCTCCCACCTAACTGCTGACTGTGGCTCATACTTATAGATCAGACAGGATCAGGGTATCCCTGCAGGCGACAGGTGGCACTCACCCACCTGAGAGCTGCAGAATGGCTGGTGGCCAAGCTATCTTGTTCAAACCAGGATAATAATGACAATAATAAAAATATTAACATTAGACAGATCAACCAAGTGCTTATTCCCTGCATGTGAGTCTCTTGTATCATCCACTTATCTTGTGATGAGTATCACTATTACCCTACTTTGGAAGTGAGCAAACTGCAATTCAGAAAGGTTCATTAACTTGCCCATGGTCACATAGCTACCAAGTGGCAGCACCAGGATTTGAACTCAAGTTGCAGGTCCCTAGACTAAAACCATCTTGCAATGGAGAGGACAGTATGGAGCAGCTGGGTGCAAGTTTGTGGTGAGGCCATCTGAATGCTGCTGTTTTATAATGAGGAAGCAATTCTGTGGAAGCCCCCAGCCCACCTGAATGAGGCCTAATAAGCAGCCCAGATCAACAGTGTTCCTAAAAATTCCTTGTGAATGTATAGGGCTATGGGGGGGGGGGGGGCAGCTGTTTCTGCCCGTCCATCATCTATTCTTCCTGTGTTCCTTTGGGGGAACCACGCCTTACTGACTCCATCTACGAGGGCTGACATACCCTTGTATAATCAGAGTCCTATGATTATTCCTCCAGCCATAGAGACTGGCTCAGGGATAGTCAAGTGAGCCAATCTGGGCCAATGTGCACCAGTCCTAGGTGATTTGGTCTTCTCTTTAGGGTGGGGAGTATGGAGCTAATGGGAAGCATCTCATTGAGGACACAGTGCATATGGAAGAAAAGAAGCCCAGAGGCAGAGAGAGAGTGAGCCGTGAGAACACTGTTATGAGCTCCTGGATCCAGCCAAACCTGAAGCTCACCTACTCCGCAAACATTTTAATTATATACATTCTATTTCTTACTTGAACCAGTTGGGGTTCGATCAGTCTCTTGTATCAGAAGAGCACGATTAAGATTAAAAAAATGGGGATGACTCTAGTCCTTTAACACTCCTCTTTCCTACAAAGGCTCAATAAATCTTTCAGTAGGTTCTAGGGCTGGAGAAGGGAAATCACAGTCTCCCCAAAAAGGAAATCCCGATGCCTTTGGCGTTTGTCCCCAAAGCCCAGGGCCCGGTACCTCCCTGACCCATCCTGGGGACCCCAATACCTCGAAGGACAGTGAGCTTGGCATGAACCGTGATCTCCCCGACTGAGTTCTGGGCCACACACTCATAAACGTTTTCGTCCCGGGGTGTCCGAAGCGGCTGGATCCTCAGCACAGCCCCTGCACTCCCGTCAAACTCGATCGTCTGCCATGGGCAGGGAAGAAAGGTCAGGGTGAGGCCAGGGTCCGAGGGCTCCCGGGAGCGGAAGTGGGGGGCTGTACACACCTGTATGTGGAGGTCCCACGTACATGCGCTGGAATAGAGGCTGAAAGCTGGGCTTGCATACGTACAAGTAAAGAGCACTGTGTGTATGTGGGTGTGTAACATGCACATTAAGTCTGAGTGACAGGAGCGTGAAGGCACGTGTTGGATACAGAAACATGTGCATGTTACCTGATCGTGTGCATGCAGACACTGTGCATTTCCTTCTGTGAACAGTGGTGTTGGGTGTGGGCCAGTGTAAGACAAGACTCAGAGAGGGCAGGGCCTTGCTTGAGGCCACCCAGCACAAAGGCGGCAGAGCAAGTAAGCTTGGCAGAACCTTCACTAAGCAGGTGGGTAGGGCCACGTGGCAGGCAGTGGAGGGGAGAAGGGCCCCGGCTGGAGACGGTGGCCAGCCAGGCTTGCCCGGCCCTGGCTACCGCCGTTATATCTGGGGAACGTTTCTGTGACATCTTCCGTGACCGAGCTGCCACGGCCCTCTCTCCCCGAGAGGGTACGGGTCCCAGGCTGCCTCCCTTCACCCCCAACTCACCTCAAAGCGCTGTGAGTTGACCTTCTTGCCCTTCTTGTTCCAGGTCACCCTTGGCTTGGGGTCACCCGTGGCTTGACACACGAAGGAGGCCACACCCCCTGACACGCCAATTTGGTCCTTGGGTTCCTTGATGAACCTGGGGGGCTCTGGGAATAGAGCAGGAAGAGGAGGGGCTCTGGTGGGCCCAGGCACGTGGCCAGGACCCCACGGGGCCATGCAAACACGCCCTCTACTCCCTGTAGGCCATGGCGGTACCACGTGGGCCCAACGGGAGAGAGAAGGGTAGTAAAGAAGTGCTGCCACTAAATGCTCCCTCCCACCAAGGCACCTGTGAGTGCCCGGGGGTCTGCACGGCCCCCACAAACCACCACCACACGGATGTAACAGCCACACATGCTCACATGTGGACACAACCTCACGTGGGCTCACCTGCTCAGTGCCACAGGGGATGGTGGGAGACCCCCAAGATTCTGGGGTCCCAAACTCAGCACCTAGAAGGCCCCAGTGGTGACCAGCCAAACCCTGGAAGGCCCTTAGCCCTGAAAAGACCTGAAAGGAGGTAATTTGGTCTAATCCCCTGGTGGGACATGTGGGAAAACGGAGGTGCCAAACAGGTCAGTAACATCTAAGATGGGTAACATCCAATCCTTCCAACAGCGCGAGGGCAGGGCCATCCTATTCTCATTTCACACATGAGAAACCGAGGCACAGACCAGACAAGGCACTTGCTTCAGACGCATGCAGCCAGCCCGAATTTGAACTGGGCAGGCTCCTGTGCTCACCTTCTTTGCCCCTCACAATGATCTCATGTAGTGAGTCTCTCCCATTAAGTCTCAAGGGGGAGCTACTGTGTCTTTAATACCCGCTGATAGCCTCAACTCTGCACCTGGAATAGGCTACAGTATCTAGCCAGAGGTCAATGACATTGTTTTCTTTTAGTTGACTTTTCATAGTAACCTTTGAATCTCCCAAAGGGATAGTGGATATTCATTCACAGTCATGCTACAATATATCCCATAAAATGAATTCAGTTACTTCTGAGATTTTTACCAAGAGACTCAAGGGCTGTAACATCTTTACAAGGTCCTGAGGGGAATAACCTACATATCCAACCAAAGGGGATTGATTAAATGAATATTGGGCCATCCACGAAGGGGAATATGACACATCTCTAAAAAGGGACAAAGATGCTTTTTAAATGAACAATTAGGGAAGGAAAAGCAGACATATCAAGGAAAGGAAAAAAAGTTAAGGGGTAAAAAAGTAATGATTTGTGTGATAAGAAAAACATAAAGGGGGAAAAGGAGTGCATGTGTGTGCATATATGTAGGAACTGTGAGAGCGCGTGTGTGTATAAGAATCGTGTGTGTAAAAATTGTGTGTGTGTAGAACTGTGTGTAAGAATTGTGTGCGTGTCTGTGTGTAAGAATTATGTGCGTGTGTGCGTGTGTGTGTGTGTGTGTAGAACAGTGGCTGCCTCCAGGGAGAGGACAGGTAGTTAGACATAGGGGGAAGAAAGCTTCATACCTTGGAACCGTTTTTAGATTTAGAACTATTCCAAGATAAATTTAAAATTACTGGTTTAAAGGATTGAATAAAAAGGTGAGCCGATTAAAGAAAAGTATTAAGTGAGTAAAAGTGTGGGGTCTGAGGAGGAGCAAAGAGGGGTTGAACAGCTCAAGCTGTTGCAATACTGGGTCTCTGAGCGGAGAGAGCAAAGGCCCACACGGGTTTAGCTGGAAACTTCTGGCTGCTTAGAAGCACCGAGCAGCTCATAGAAACCTCAGGTTTCAAGTTTGGGTGCCCATGAGCCCCAGATTATCCCATCCATGGCTTAGGCTGGGCTTTGAACAAAACAGAATGCCCATCCCAGTGGCCTGACTGGCCTCAACTCCCCCCGCCCCAAGGCTTGGCTCCCACTGACATGACCCTATGTGTCTACCCTGGCCATCTCTCTTGAAAATCAGTAGACCCACTGTGTGCTGGCATGTCTGGCCTCATTTAACTCCTACGTATCCCTCTAAGGCAGTGACTGTTAATCCTACTGTAGAGATGGGATTATGCAGATTCAGGAAGGTTAACCAGGTTGCACAAAGTCACACAGCTCAGAAATGACAGCACCCAGCTTTGAACCTGGGTCTCTCTGTCCCCTAGGCCCACATCTTATGCTCCTATCACCTCCAGGCCTTGAGCCTGACTTAGATGTTTTGTTCCACACGGAGCCCAGGGCTGGGCCCGCCTCCCTGGCTCTGACTGCCTGGGTCGCCCCTTCGCCAAGCCTCAGGAATGGTGACTTGGGCCCTATGTGTCCTCAGCCAAGGTCACAGGGAAAAGTCACTGTGACCAGGTCAGGAATCTCACTTCTGGGAAAATCCTCTCTCGGGAGCCACTGAACGGAAGGACATAAGCAGCTGTGGGAAGCATCCAGCTGCCTGTTTATCACTCGGAGCTGGGGATACACCCCTAGCACCCTCCAATCCGGCGAACGAAACACAGTGGGAGCTCACGCTGTTCCCTTCTCCTCTCTTCATCTGGCAGCTCCAACCTCAGCTGGGCCAGCACCTCCCTTGGGGAGCCTTCTCGGATGACCACAGGCCGGGTCAAGAGCCCCTTTGCCTTCGCCGCTGCCTAGACATCCCCCATCACAGCCCTGATCCCTCTGGGCTAAAATCCTTGCCCAGGTACCACATGGCAGGGTGGGCCCGGGGCAAGCCCCACGCCCCAGGACCCCATCATACGTCTTCTCTGTGTCTGGTGACCCTGGAGAAAATGTGGCTCCTGGCCTTGGTGCCCACTTACTACCAGGCCTAGTGAAGCTGCCTGCTTGCTCCTGGGCTGCCCCTCTCTGCAGGGTACCCATCTTCTCAGCCTCTCTCCAGGCACCCCCCAGAGCCCAGCCAGCTCCGAAGAGCTTTCTCTGCCTGCTGTGTCCCCACCGGAAAATTCCTTGCAGATGCTTGGATTCTGTCATTTGGACAAACTCTCCCCTCCTGTTCTTGGCAAAGGGGCCCTGGACACAAGAAAGACACACTGGGATGTGGTGTAGCTTGTGGTGAACAAGCGCTCGCTTTGTGCTGGACCTGGTGGGGCTCAGCACTGTTCTTACACCCATGTCACAGAGAAGCAAAAGTGGGGCTCAGCAAGGGTGAGTGACCTGCCCAGTGTCACCCTGTTTGTGATAGGCAAAGAGCTAGGATTCCAACCTGGTCCTAGTCCTATCAGGCTCCCAAGCTGTGCCAACCGCATACTGGATGAATGAGGCCGTGGGTCTTCATTAGCAAGAGTATCGGAGGGGGTACCCATTGCTTAGATGAAGAGACTGAGGTTCAGAGTGATGACACCAACAGTGTGGAGGCTGGGAAAGGCTTGGCCTGATTTCTGTTTTTCCATTTTAGATTCTTCAGAGAACTAGCGCCAGATCTGAAGATCCACCTACCCATCCCCTCCAACCCTGCCTGGGCTGGCCCCCCAGCATCCTAGGAAGGCTCCACAGGACTAGGAGCCATTTCCACAGCAGAAATCACGCCTCTTGGTGCTGGCTGGTGACACTTCAGTCACTCCACCCAGGCTCTCTGCAGCCTGACAGTCCACACCTCGAATGGCTCCCCAAGGACCTGGGCCACTCCCTGAAGCTGACAGTGCCCAAAGTCCCCCTGCTGGGCCCCAAACGAGAGGGCTCCTGCTAAACAGACCCAACTACTAGGTTTGGGATGTCCCAGCCTTGGAGATGGAGATGTGGATTCAAGTCTAAACCACTACCAATACCTAAAGTAATATAGTAATATAATTAAGGGCTCACGGAGGGAACACCCACTGAGCCAGCTCTCCCTACATGCCAGGTGCTGAAATCCTAGGTCACACCCCATCACATCACCCACCTGGACCATACACCACTCACCTCCACCCTGGCCCCTGGGCTCCTACTCTTGTCCCCAACTGTCTGTCCTCCCCATAGCAGCCACCAGAGGGCAACAGTGAGCACCTGGGTCAGGAGCAGTCACTCCTCCGCCCATACAGCCCTCCAGGGCTCCCACCTCCCTCAGGGTAAAAGCCCAAGTCCTCCCTGTACCCACAAGGCTCTGCACCACCTGCCCTGGTCCCCTCCATAAACTCACCACCTCCCTCGCTCACTCTGCTCCAGCCACATGGGCCTCCTGGCTGGCTGTTGCTCCAACACACCAAGCACTACCCTGCTTCAGGGCCTTTGCTGTTCCCTCTGCTTGGGACACTTCCCCCAGATATTACTGGGGTGCACTCCTCAGCTCCTTTAAGTCTCTGCTCAGCTGCCACCTCCTCACAGTGACCCTTCCTAACACCCACAAAGCCCTCCACCTGTTCAAAATGGAGCCCCCTCCCCTTCCCTCACGCTCTCCTCTACCTTCCTGCTTATCTTGCTCCTGGGCACATCCACCATCCAACACACTTAGTGCCCATCCCTCACTAGATTATCAGCTCTGTAAGGGGGTGAGATATTTGTTTTGTCGCCTGTGCCCAGACCATCCTAGCATACAGTAGGTACTTATTAAAAACCTACTAAATGAATGAGAACACAGACCCTCCCATAGTCACATGAAATAGCCAGGATTCGAACCCAGGAGTTGACCTCTGTGATCTCCATCCCTTGTCACAACGGCCATTTTGTGGCCAGTTTCTCCACTTGATCTCAGTTCACGATTATGGGCAAGGCTGGTAATTATCAGGGGAGCAAGATGTCAAATAGTAAATATGTTACTTATTCAACCAGTGTAAGTTAAAGCAGTGGTTCTCACCTGGGGGTGAGAAACTTTTGTCTGGGGACATTTGTGGTTGCTACACATGTGCCCTGAGAGGTGACTGGACAGATCATAGTCCAGCCCTGTATAGCCATTGGCCTGGAGGTAGTGTCATGTCATGGTTGGCAACATGGCCTCTGGGGCCAGGCAGCCCGGGTTCAAATCTGCATCACCACTTCTTGGCCCTGTTGTAATCTGACTGTGCCTCGGTTTCCCCATGTGTCTAATCCATGGCAATGATGATAACAGTGTTCATCTCATCAGGCTGTGGTGGCTGGTCTGAAAGTGTTAGATATTTACTAAAAAACAACAAGAAAAAGCATGAGTGGACGAGGCAGGTATGCACGTCTCCAGTGTTCTTGCCTTGCAGCAGTAGTTACTATGTTCATAGTAACACAGGACTGCGGGCCTACCATGTGCCAGGCAGCATGCAGGAGCTTATCACGTGACCTTGTCAAAAGAATGCTGAGATGGGGATAAGTTGAGTCTCATTCAATCAAGGCAAAAATGGCAGATTAAAGAGGTTGAGTCACTAGCCCAAGGATACATAGGTCTTCAGCCAAACGAGCTTGATCAAAGATCCCAGTTTTTGTCCTTCCTGGCCTGACCCTGTGTCCCCATGGGCCTACACGATACCTCCTCTAGGCCTCCCATGGTGTGTGTGCGTGGACAGAGGGGGCGGGGGGGGGGGGAACGGGTGGCACTGGGCCCACTGCTGCCTTTCATCCTCTACATGTTACTGTCAGAACTGCAACCTTGCCCATCCCCAAACTGCATCAATGTCTTTCTTCACTTCCAGGCCTTTCCGTGTGCTAACACCTTCACTAGGAATGTCCTGTCTATCAGCAAACTCCTATACAACCACAAAGCCCCAGCTCCAATGCCCTCTCTCCTAAAAAGCCTCCGGGAACATCTGATTGCCTGTGTGTCTGTCTCCTGGGCACTGGTGTTTCTACCTGTCATCAGGAAAGGTGAACTCTACGGCTCACTCAGGAGTAAGGGACTCGGGTAAGTCCCTGCCCCCTCAGAGCCTAGTGTCCCTCACTGGAAGGTGTGGAATGGAACGGAACTGGGTTTTGAAGGCTGGAGGGAGGTGAAGCAGGCAAATTCTGTATATAGCACGGGGCTTGGTGCAGAGTTGATACTGGGGAAACAGACACTCTCACCACCATTACTGCTAGTGCTTTATTAATACGACTTATTATCTACCTCTGAATCTCTCAGGGTCCAGTGCACAGCAGGCATTTTACTCAGCGGCATTATGGGAGCACGGAGGGTCAGCTTGGCAAAATACACACACACAAATGAGCATTCAGGTGTCTGCACACCCCGTGCCAGGCTCTTACCTTCTGCTGCGCAACCTCCAACCAGCAGGACCACAAGGAGGCCCACAGGACCAACCACAGATGCCACTCCAGGGCCCCAGGCAGGTGCCATGCTTGACAGTGACCTGCAACCTCTGACTTCCACCCTGCAGGAGGGATGGTCCCTGGTCCCTCACAGAGAGGACTCAAACCGAGGGTCAGACGGGGCAGCGTCTGCAGAGACAACAGAGGGGACATGAGAGAGAGGTAGGAGAAGTGGGGGGGCCTTCGTGGGAGAGGCAGTGGGAAGATGAGAGAGGAGTGGAAGAGGGTCACGGGATGAGGACACTCAAGCTTACAGAACAATGGGGGAGGGTCATGGGATAATGATGGGACAGAAAGGAAATGCTGAGCCCCTGCTACTGACTGAATATGTGTCCCCCACCCCAAATTTACATGTTGAAATCCCCAATGTGATGGTATTAGGAGGTGGGGCCTCTGGGAGGTGATCAAGTCATGAGGGTGGAGCCCCATGAATGGGATCAGTGCCCTGATAACAGAAGCCCCCAGAGCTCCCTTGTCCCTTCCCCACGGTGAGGACATAGTGAGGAGACCAAATCTGAACCAGGAGGCAGCTCTCACCAGACACTGGGTCTGTTGGCACTTTGATCTTGGATGTTAGTCCCCAGAACCGTGACAAATACTGTCTGTTGTTTATAAGCCCCCAAACCTCGACAGAGCCCCCAACTCCAGCCAAGCCCCAAACCAGGATTGAATACCAGCTCTAAGATTTGCTCTGAACAGTCAAATTTCCCCCCTCACAGGCTGGGCCTCTGGAAGGATGAGGTCCAGTGAACACTGCTGATTGTTCCTGCAACCCGGCCCCATTTAGACCAGTCAGATCTTCCAAACACACAGCCATTGGTCACTGCCCTGGTCTAGTATCTGCCGTGGCTCCTGTCACCCCCAGAGGAAGAGGCTCCTGCTGACAATCACACAACCTGAGCTCAGTACTGCTGCAAGCCTTTGCCCGTTGTGCCCTCCGCCAGGAATTCTGTTCCCCTACTAACACATAACAGGTCTCAGCTCAGTTGTCACTTCCTCTGGAACCCTTGTTGCCCCTTGAATGTCAGCCCCCCACCCCATCCCATTCCACATCCCACAGCCTTAGAAATGACTAAGATCATCCTCCACAGATCAGTTTGCAAATTAAATGAGAATGTTAATCACTGTGTCCCTTCTCCCACAAGAATCTAAACTCTTTTAAAGGCAGAAGGGTCCCTCATTGCATGGGCTGAACCCGGGGCCAACCCCTGCCCCAATCTCTGCTTCAGCCAGCTTTGGCCAGAGTCAGGGCAGAGGGCCAGGGAGAGGCCCGAGGATGGGGCCCTTGGCCAGTCAGCCCTGTACCCACCCCAGGCCATGCCCTGGGCGGGTCCAGGCCACAGCCACAGGGACGGGTGCCACATAATGACAGGGCAGCCCTGTCATCTGGCTCCCAAAATACCCAGCTGTGGTCACCTCGCCCAGCCCCGGAACAGCCTCAGGGCAACAGAGGGTGGTGGCCGGGTCATGGCCCAGGGGGGAGGGTGGGGAAGCCAGGATCGGGGCTCAACCTGCACACAGTCAGACCAGAAACAGACAAGCAGGCAGACTGGACCCAGGGAAGGATGCCTGAACACAGTCAGGCCACAAACATGCACACAGACAAACCACAGACAGATGAAGACACGCAGTCAGGTCACAGGCAGACAGGGAAACCAGAAACGGTCACAGATGGATTTACACAAATCAGGCAACAGATGGGGCCACATGCAAAGTCAATCAAATAAAACTTGCACATAGTCAGAGCACAAACACAGGCACAAAATCAGACCTCAGGTACACAGAGTCAGACGAAATACACACACAGGGTCACAGTGGGGCAGACAACACACATATATGGCCAGACCACTAGCACAGTTCAGAGGCACAAAAGTCCACACCAAGGCCACAGATACACAGTCAGACGATACACACACATAGTGGGGCAGACAACACACATACACATGTACATGGTCAGACAACAACACACAGACACACAGTCTGGTCAGGGGCAGGCAGTACACATAAATGGTTGGGCTGCAGGCAAACATAAAGATGGAGTTGGGTCAGAGATCTGTGGTGCATGCAATGAGGCCACAGAAACAGGCCACGCAGTCAGCAAGCCATACTTATACCCAGCCAGACAACACACCTAGACACGCAAAACCAGATCCCCCCAACCACACATATGTGCAGACACACAGGCATGTGCACAGACTACAGATCCACACTCAGACACAAACAGCTGGGGTCTGGGCAGTTGAGGAAACTGGAACCTCAAGCACAGCCCCTCACCTAGTGCCCCTGCCATGGGCCCTTTAAGAGCAAAAGTGGTTGATGAGGAAGGTGGAGAACCAGGGCAACGACAAGAACTGGCCCTGCCCACAGATGCACATCTGCTTAGCCACAACTCAGGAAGGGGGCTCAGGCCCAGAAAACTTGGGTCAGCTGCGTGAGCCCTCAGAGAGACTCTGGGGAAACCAAGGCAGCACAACAAACCTGTAGCCCAGAGGGACTCAAAGACAGGGCTGCACAGCTTACCATGGACCCCCGGGGGGGTGACCTCCCTGCTCTAGCCTCAGTGTCCTCACTTAGAATACTGGCTGGTATGGGGAGAAGCCCAGATCGGGGCCATGTATGGGAGGGCCCCCCCCGCAGCTGCTTCCCCTGCTCTCCATGCCCCACACAAGCCAGGGACAGCTCCTTCTACACAGGGCAGATCCTAACTACACCCTGGTTCCTGCAGCTCCAACCCCTCTTGATTCAGGCACAGGCAGGGCCTGTCTGCGAGCTCCTGACTCCCCCAAACCTGCCACTCTATCCTGCTGGGTCTGGGGGAAAGGGTGTGGGAAGAGGACACAGAATTGCGGGTTTCCCAGGCCTGGATGATGGAGCAGGAATAGGGGTGGGCATGGGACAGACTCAGGGAGGGAGGGTCAGCCACCACATAGAAGAGAAAAAGTGACAGGGTCTCCTAGGCCCCTATGTGCCCTGGAGGGACTTTCTATGACAGAGATACACCCTGCAAAGTCCATGACTTTCCTGCCAACTCCATTCCCTAAAAGACCTTGGGTGTGGGGTTCTTTTGCAAGGGGCCTGGGGAGAATATAAATAAGCCCTGTCAGCTCTGCTTCAAAATCTATCCCAATCTGCCTAAGTCTTACTTAGGCCTCTTCTGCCTCTGCCTGGTCCAGCCCCATTATCACTCCCCTGGATTTGCCCCCTCTCTCCCAGTCTAACTTCACCTTGAAGCCAAAGGGCAGCTGTGAGCACCTCAGTCGGGTCCCATCCTCCTCTGCCCACCACCCTCCAGGGCTCCCACATCCCAAGGGTAAAAGCCCAAGTCCTCCGCACGTCCACGTGGCTCTGTGGGACCTGCCCCCGGTCCCCTCCCTGCCCTCACCTCATCCTTCTCTCCCCCTCACTCACTCTGCTCCAGCCACATCAAGGACTCCTTGATGGTCCTCCAACATGCCAGGCATGGCCCTGCCCCAGGACCTTTGCACGGGCTGTTCCCTCTGCCTGGATTTCTCTGCCTCCAGATTTAATGTTAATACTACAGATGAGAATTAAAGGGTGAATGGGAACTGGGCAAGGGGTCATCGACACAAGAAACACCAGGAGGAAGGGCAAGAAGCAGTAGCTTGAGGTCCTAGGAGGCAGATGGGGAGAGATGCAGGGAACCCTACGCAGATCTGGGCAGGAGGGACGTAGTCAGATTGGTGCCTGGCCAAGCCTCCTCCCTGAGCCTTTGTAGAAAAGCAGCCTGAGTCACCAGCCCTGCTACGGTTGAGAAAGGGAAACTGAGGCAGGTGCCCTGAGGCTGCCTGATGCTGTAAGCCCCGAGTTCCCGGTGAATGGTGTGGCTGTTAAGGGAATGGCTATTCATGGGAGTCGCAGGAAATAACACGGGCAGCAAAGGCTGGGCCGGGAGGGTGGGGGAGATGAAAAGCAGCAGCCTCGCGACCTGGGGCCCAGGGTCCAGGGAGGGCCCTGCCCTCCCACCGGCCGTCAGCCAAGACATTGCCTCCATGCCAGGCACTGCGCTGCCCACCATTTGCTCCCAGCAACCAGTCGGAAGGGGGTGCCCGCCTTTCACAGATGAGGAAATTGAGGCTCACAAAGAAGCCCCCAAGGCCCCCAGCTGGGGCCCGGGTTCTCTGGACCTTGGGTCCAGAGCTCACGTTCAGCCACATGACTGTGTCCTTCTTGGCCACAGTGAGATCTCAGGAAGGTGGATGGCCCTCCCTGGGTTTGGTACATCCTGCTGGGTGGCCTCTAGGGGCTTCCACACTGTGCTAATGGGGAATGAGTGGGCACCCATGCCAGCCAGGCGCCGGGGCATGGGTCACGCGATCCTGGAGCCAGCCTTGTGTACCCACGCGGAGCAGGGAGCATAAAGGGGTGATTATGACCCAGGACTGCAGAGCAAACAGGCTGTGTCACCCGCACAAGGGGGGGTCTCCTGGGACCTTTTTCTGCCCCCACGTCAGGGTCCATCCTGTCCTAGGGGATCTAGGGGCTCATCTATGCAACCCTGAGCCTCAGAAAACTTCCCATGGCCTGAGGCCCGGGGAAGGTAAGGCTGGTGATGCTAGCAGTGGGGCTCTGGGGACACCCAGTACGGGACCACCTCTCGGTCTTCACACCCACTCCCCACTCTTCTCCCTCCCCACTGACTCGTTCTGGGCCTGCAGACTTTTCTGCTGTTCAGAACCCCTTTTTCAGGGCCTTGGAGCCCCTCAAGGGCAGATACTAGGCATTCAGTTTCCCTGGGTCACTGTGTCCCCAAAGTGTCCAGCAGGATCCAAGCTCTAGCCCTGTGGTCACTGGTGAACTCAAAAGGTTACAACCAAACCCCTCTCCCTCTTGGGACCGCAATGTCCCCTCCAACAGGAAACAGGTTCAGTGCAGGGCCAGCACTGCCAGATTCCCAGAACAGGCTAGGACTGGGATGCAGGATCCGCCTTTAATTGACTATCGATTTGTATTAGGTGCTGTCCTCAAGGGTCCCCACGGCCAGGAGTGGATGGGCTGAGCAGATAGGGAGCCAGGCCCAGCCCCAGGAGAAATGAGTAACCTGAGCTAGGTGTCCCCATGTGCCAAGATCTCTTAAATGGTCCCCTCACTTCCTTCTGTTTGACAGGTGAGGAAACTGAAGCTCAGGGAGGGATTGCTGCTTGCCAAAGGTCACACAGCATAGAGGGACCTGGGCTGAGATTTGAAGTCAGAGACTAGTTCTCAGTCGAGCCCAGAGTCCATGCTCCCCGGATCCCCAGGCTGCCAGGCTCACCCCTGCCAGAGTGTCCCCAACGCTGGCTTCACAAATGAGCCTAAGATGCCAAGATCTCATTGCACCCCTACCCTGCTCATGACCTTGAGGACTCCCCAGCTCCTCTGCTCAGCATTCTAGGACCTTTAGGGCCTGACCTGAGGCCCACCCTGTGGCCTCTTCCCAAACCTGAGAATGCACTAGTCCACCTCGGGCCTCTGGGCCGTTCTTAACACAGGTCACCCTACCAGGCACACCCTTCCCCAGCTGGGCCACCTGTCAACTCATCCTTCAAGCCACAGCCACAGATCCCCCCCACCCCAGGCTGAACCTTGAACCCTTCTGGACTCCTCCCCCCACCACAGGACCCTTTCTCCTCAGCTCAGCCCTGACCCCACATACCTGGGGCTGTTTGCCACTTCTGCTCTAAAACCTCCCATGGCTCTCCCTAAAATCCAGACTCCTAACTGCCAACCCCATCATGTCACATCCACAAGGGCCTTGTTTGCCCAGGGCCCTACAGTTCACATAGGGGTATTTGCACATGCTGTTCCTTCCCACAGCACACCTTTCTTCCTTCCCCATCAAACCTCTGCCTCCACACTCATCCCCAGGTCTCAGCTGAGCTGTCACCTCCTCCAGGAAGCCCCTTTGGATGCCCCAGGTTACATCAGGACCCTCCTCCTCCAGGTTCTCCCAGCATCCTTTGACTCCCATCACAGCTACGCTCCCATCCTGGGCCTGTTATCCTCCAGGATGGAAGCCTTCTCCCCACCCGGGGAACATGGCAAGACCCCTGCATATCCTGGACGCCTCCTGCATGCCTGGCCCCATTTGGCACTTCATCCACACCATTCCTGTGGTCACGTCCACAGAGGAGAAAACAGGCCAGAGGGGGACATCGCAGGCAGGGGAGGCAAACAGACAGGGCCTCCAGGTGCAACTTACTCTCATCTGTTCTGAGAGTCAGCTTGAGCCTTGGGGGTGGAAGTGAGACTTGAGGGGCAGAAAACCTTGGGGGCTGGGTCCCTAGAGGGGAAGTCAAGGAAAGCCCCTCCCAAGTCACCCAGGGCTCTGAGAAGGAAGCTTGGGAAGCAGGATTCTCAGGCAATAATAGAGGGTGCTGAGGCATGGGTTTGGTGGAAGATAATGGGGGGGGGATACAGAGGCATGGAGCTTGGGGACAGGAACAGAAGGTGAGAAGGTGGGTGCTAATATGCCTGCCCTGACCCCCGACCCCCACAAGTTTATTAAAGCCCTAATAAACAACCTGGGGTCCACAGGCCGGAGGGCTACAGGGACAAATGAAGAGTGAGGAACTTTCTCTGAGTTCTGGGGAGCGGCTAAGAGCAGAAATCTCAGCCACATACCCACCACCCAACACTACCCCCATGGTCCTGCTGCCTCCTCCAAGGTCCAGGTCTCTGCAGAAGGATGCAGAAGCCCCCCATGTAAGCACCCCTGGGCTGGCAAGGAAGGCTGCCCAAGCCTGGCTCCACCCCCCAGGGGGCTGGGGAGGAGTGCGGGCTGGGGGCCAGGCGGAGGAGGGGACCCCGCGGAGCATAACGGTCTGGAGTTTTCCAAAGTAAGAACACCCGGCCTGAACTGGGAAGTGTCGTGCTTGAGCGCCCCTGGTACTTGGCTGGGCCAGGCCCGGGTGGGGAGGCGCATGGGTGGGGGACGAGGGGCTCCCCCGCTGCCGAGAGTCGGGGGGGGGCAAGAAAGAGAACAAAGCCCAGAGCAGACTGGGCCTCGGGGTGGAAGGGGATCCCAGGTGCACTCACCCCACGGCTCGGAGATCAGAGCTGGGCCCCGGCGCAGCCAGTCCCTTGGTTCCCAGTCTGCCCCAAGCCGAGCAGGGCGCGCAGCGAAGACTGGGGAGAGGCCAAGACGGAGCAAGCTCAGCCTGGGGGCAGGGCCGGGGGCGGGGCAGCTGGGGGCGGGGCTCCGGACGGAAGTGGGGCGGGGGACAGGGGCGAGCAGAGGAGGGGGAGCCTCATGGGGGGGGGGCAATGGAATCCTCCATGGGGCTCCTGTTGGGGAGAAGCCTTCAAAAGGGGGCACTGTGCACCCCTACACGCACACACGAGTGGGCACCCTCAGACCCTCACCCTTTGAAGCCTGATGACAGAGGCAGCCCTGATCCTGCTTTCCCTCCCCTTCCAGGTGCTGATCGTGGGCATGGCAACGGATGAAGGGGCTGGATGCCGGAGGCAACGGCAGAGGGCTCCCCAAACACACCCAAATACTGGAGGTCGGAGAAGGGGCAGAAAGAGCCCCTCCCAGTATAGGTTGGATGGCAGAAGCCGCGCCCCCTAGGCGCGCGCACACACACACACACACACACACACACACACACACACACACACCCAGAGGGGGGGAGGGGCCCAGGAGGCACAAAGAGGTTGCCCTCCCTAGGATCTGTTTGGGGTCTGGAGGGATAGAATGGAGGACACGGTGGCAGAGGTCCCCCTAGGCACAACCCTGAGAAGGAGGCGAAAAGCGCAGGCCCAGATTGAAAACAGATGGGGCCACCGTGCCAGGCCCCAGACACCCGATCCACAGGGGTGGGTGGAAAGGAGCGGGAGGAGGGACGGCTCCGGCCGGGCAGCCAATCCGGGCCGTGCTGCTGCCCCGTGCAGGTTTGAAAACTCCAGGGCTGAGGCAGGGAACTGGGAGGCCCCGCAGGTCCTGGGAGCTGGGGGAGGCGGGAAGGCGCTCAGGGAGGGGTGGGGACACTGATCCGGCCGAGGGGCCACCGCAGGGGGGATGGCTCTCCCATCTACTCCTATCCTTGGCGAAAATGCCTCTTTCCACCATTAGTGCTCAGGATGACTCCCAGAGCCAACGTCATCCCAACCCCCATTTTCCAATGGGGTTAGTGGAGGAATAGAAAGAAGTTTCTTGTCTAAGGTTAGGAAGAGCAGGGACTGGAACCAAGGTTTGGATCCAGAGGCTGAGCCCTTACCCACAATGCTGCAGGAGGCCTGGAGCGAGAAAATGACAAATCACTACAAATTTAAAGCATCCTGGCACAGAGCAGTGCTGGAGAAAGACCAGCCCCACCCTCTAAAAGCTCACCGCCCAGTGGGGCAGAGGACAGGGTTTTGATGGGGACACAGGCAGATGTGGGAGCGCAGAGGAGCCCCTGAGAAGGGTTCAGGGACAACTCACTTCCCATGGTGGGTCATGCATGCCCTGCTATGGCTACCTTAGCACGTCCATTCCCCGCCTCTCCCTAGCACCCTTGCGGGGTAAGCTGCCCCTTTCCCATCCTGTGCCTCAGTTCCCCCTCTGCAAAACAGAACATGCTACCTCCCCTAGCATTGGGGAGGCCAGCACTGGAGTTCCCAAAGCACTGGACACACAGTAGGTGCTCTGTGAATGTCTCCATGTGAATTCTCACTGGAGCACAGAGTAGATGCTGCTAAACAGGATACTCTGATATCTGCCCTTCCCTAAAGTCCCAACTGTGGGAGGCACACAGTAGGTACCTCATGAGGTGGGACACCTAGCACCCCAGCATGGCGTGGGGCACATAGGAGGTGCTCTGATGAACATGGGTGTAAAATCGAGCAGCATAACCTCTCCCGGCTCAGCAGGGCACAAAGTGGGCCCTCAGGAAATGCCATAGGAGCATCACAGGTGCTTTCCATCTATGGGCTGATGGCCCTAAGCACAGGGCTCATGCACACCTGGGAATGAATCCAGGCACACCCCATGTGACCTCAAGCAAGAACCTGCACCTCCCTGGACCTCAGTTTCCCCATATGTAATTAAAACCAGGCTCACAACAGGTGCCTAATGAATCCACATTGTCAGGACGCTCAGACATGTGTGACCGGAATAGAAATGCCTATCTCTGGGTTGTCCAGGACCCAGGGTATGGTGGCCGAGGACCTGCCATCTCCTCCCCGGCCAGCCCTGCCCTCTCTGGGCCTCTTGCCTATATCTCTCTGGAGATGACCTCTTGCCTCCATGCAATGGCGGTGACTGCAGTGAACTGGGAATAGAGCCACCCCAAGGTAGATTTGGGCCAGGAATGAGGCCTGTGTCTGGTCTACCCCAGCTGAGTGACCCCGTCTGCACAGTGCCCTGAATGTCCCCATCACAGCTTTGATCATCTCCCGATGTTAAGTGCCTGGTCACCGGCCTGCCTTTGCCACCAAACTGTGACCTGAGCAGGCAGGATCGGCTCTGTGTCTTGGTCAGAGTACATGCCCTATGCTGGGTCCCCAGTACCCAGAGGGCATGCATGGCACACAGCCGGTTCTCAGCAAATATTTACATAAACAGCCAGGATGCTCCTCATCCAGAAGAGCCTTCTACAATCTTATTCTCCCCTAGAGGCCACAGTGCATGGTGCCCTCATCACAAAGCAGCCTTCTTCACACGCCCTTTTTGAAACAAATATTTCTGAGTACCTACTCTGTGCAAGGCCTAGTTTGAGGCACTAGGGTCATAGCAGTGACTAAGACTGATAAAGATCCCTGCCCTCATGGAGCTGATGCTCCAGTGCAGGAAATGGAAGGGAAACAGAATAAAATACGTCAAGGGTAGTTAGTAGTAAGTACTATGGAGATGGACAAATAGGGAGGCAGGGGGGCCTCATGGAGTGGGGCAGTCTTAAATGAGGGGGTTGAGGAGTAAGGAGGGGGCATTTTACCTAAGACCTGAAGGAGATGAGGGAATGTGAAAGAAGTGCAGATGTCCGGAGGAAGTGTGATCCAGGAAAGGGTCACAGCACGTGCAAAGGCCCCGCGGCAGGACCAGGCCTGGCACGTTGGAGGAAGAGCAAGGAGGTCCGTGTGGCTGGAGGAGAGTGAGCAAAGCAGAAAAAGGGAGAAGGTGAAGGCAGGGAGGGGACAGGGGCAGGTCATGCAGGGTCCATATGAACCACAGGGAAGACCTGGGCTTTTACCCAGAGGGAGGTGGGAGTCCTGGAGGGCTGTGGGCAGAGGAAGGACAGGACCTGACTCAGGTGCTCACAGGTGCCCTCTGGCTACTGCAAGGACAGACTGTGGGGGTTGGGCAGGGACGGGGCTGGGAGGTGACTGCACTGGTTCAGGCCAGCAATAAGGAGGCTGGATCAGATGGGAGCAGGAGAGTGGGGCTGTGGGGAGGAGTTGGCACATTTTGGAGGGACTGTGAAGGCAGAGCCAAAAGAATTTTCTAAAGGGCTGGTTGTGGGGCGCCAGTTAAAGAGGGGACTCAAGCATGGCTCCAGGGTTTTTGGCCTGAGCACCTCTGGGAAGCTCTCCCTGGCTGCTTTGCCCACTCAGTGCCCCTGAGGGCTGACCCCAGGAGCCCCTGAATGTTTGGTTGATATGTCCTCTATATCCACCCAGGAGGCAGATGTCCTTGGGGAGAAGCATGGGGCTAGATCACGTCAGCTCCTGCAGCTGGGACATTCGGGGGTAATTTTTTTTTTCAAAATAACTTTTCTTCTAATTATAAAATAGGCGCATGCAGCAGAAAATTAGGGAAAATCAGCATAAAGAAGAAAATATAAATTGCCCATAATCCACGCCTCACCTGGAGAGAAAATGTTAACATGTGGTCATTTTCATTCACTCTTTTCCTAAACATTTACGGAATACCTACTGTGTTCCAGGCTAATGGGGACAGAGCAGTGGACATGACGGAGACAGTTCCACCCCTTCCCATGGGGCTCACAGACAAGTGAAGGAGACAGACAGTCATAGGAAAACCAACAATCGTCAGTAACAATGCTGGGCACTGCTAAGAGATGCCAAAAAGAAAAGGAAATGCACAGCGAGGCTCTAGAAGCCTGGAGGGACCTCAGGAGGACCTCTAGGAGGGCCTGGATGAAGAAAGCACATCAGACATACAAGCGTCTATAGGGACAGTGTCGGGAAGGAGAAGCAGCAAGTGCAAAGGCCCTGAGGCCGAATGCTTCCTTGGTCTTGCTTCTATGTGTGGAAACAGGCACTTGTCTTTTTTAAATGGAGATCAGCATCACAAGACTATTTGCTCGCGTCAGCCCAGCGTTTAATCGGTTTGCACTTGTTCTACACTATAAACAACACCGAGAGGGACGTCCACAGAGGAAGCTGTGGCCTGTCGCTTCCTACAGATAAGTTCCAACCGTTGGGGTGTTCTCAAGCCTTTGACAACTGCCCTGATGTGGCACCCACCTGGGCAGACCCCCACTCCTATCCCTCTCCCAACCTGTCCCACGGTCCTCGCATTTGGAACCAAAATCTCTGAAAGTTTCATTTCAGGCAACCACAAACTCCACAGATCTAGAGCAAAGGTAGAAGCTCGCTGGGCAGCTTCCTGCTTTCTCCAGCTCCAGGGCTCCCCCAACCTTCCGCCTGGTACAGTGTTCACGAGCCAGGGCAGTAAGCATGTGCCGACTAGCCAGGAGCCCGCCTTGCCCACGATCACATCATGGTCCTGGCGCCACGTCTGCCTGCCAGCTACACCACACACAGCAGGCACACTGCCCACGACGGGCACACCTCAGGTCTTCATCGACCTTCTTCACCCAGGTCCAGCTAGCTTCCTCTCCTTCCGGAAAAATCCGGATGGCTTCAGGTAAGACTGGATCCAGCTGCATCTGCTCTTCCCATGTCCACCTCCTTCTTGGCCGAAGGCAGCTCTGTCCTTCCAGGGACCAACCATGACTCTTCCTCCCTCACCGGCACATGCCACTGGTCTGGAAATACTCTCCCGTTTCCCTCTTAAATTTCTCATGAATTTGTCCATCTTTCTCCACGTGCCCTTCTCACCTTGTCTAGCTCCCATTATTGCCTGCCTGCCCGGACCAGCACAGTTCCCTCTGCCCTGGTCCCCCAGCATCTGCTTCACTCCCCCCAGTCTGTCCTCCCTGCAGTAGCCAGAGGGCACCTGTGAGCACCTGAGTCAAGTCCCAGATCCCATACCTGCTCAGCCCACAGCCCTCCAGGGCTCCTACCTCCCTCAGGATGAAAGTCCAAGTCCTCCCTGATGCCCACAAGGCCCTGCACGACCTGTCCCCCATCCCCTCCCTGCCCTCGTCTTCTCCTCGCTCACTCTGCTTCAGCCACTGAGCCTCCTCACGGTCAGTTCAGGCATTGTCCTGCCTCAGGGCCTTTGCACATGCTGGTTCCTCCTGCCTGGAATACCCTTCCTCTGTATTTTCATGGCTATTTCCTTCTCACCATTCAGGTCGCCCTCAAATTCCACCTCCGCACAGACATCCTGGTAGCACCTCCATCATCCTGTATCACACATCCCTCTATTTTTTTTTTCTTTTTGGCACTTTCTTTAATCTGAAATTTTCCATCTCTTATTTACTGTCTAGATTGGTGCCGTCCAATAGGGAACCAACAGCCATGCTTGACTAGTTAAATAAAATTAAATTCAAAATTCAGTTCCTCAGCCACACTGGCTTATGAGGCTCATGGCCATGGCACTGGCACAGATGTAGTACAATTCTATCATCACAGAATGTTCTGCGGAGGCTCTGCTGGAGACTGGGAGCTGGAGAGTGGGGCTGTGTTGGCTTTGGTCACTGCTGGGTTCCAGGGTCTGAAGCAAAGTAGATGCTCAATAAATGCTCTTTAAATGAATGAATAAACAAATGAATGAATAAACAAATGAATGACTAAGAAGCTTTGTGAAGCCTGGAGGGGCTGAGTTGCAGGACAGGACAGAGGTCAGCAGGTGCCACAGGACCACACAGCAGGGAATTCAACCTGGATCTACTGGACTTACAACCCAGGTGCTCTCTGAAGGATGCTGCTCCAGCCCCAAGGGCAGAAATTTGTGAAAGGCTGCCCCAGTCACCACCAGACTCTGTGTTACAGGACACACCCCCAGTCCAGGGCCAACCTGCTGACTCAGCCAGAAGCAGGGGACAGAAAGGTCAGTCCCCTGCCAGGCACCGTCCTCTGAGTTGGGCTGCCACCACGCCTGCCACCATCTCCCACCTTGAGCCATCTGTGGCCATGATTCTGGCCGATCCTCTCACCATGATGACATTGCACTCACCAGGTCCCCCAAGGGGATGTGCCTGGCACTCCCTGAAAGCCTCCCCACCTTGCTCACAACTTCCACATCCCAATCCCCTCATTAAATCTTTCATTCAACTGGCTTATGCCTTTCCCTTAAATGAATTTACTCTAGAAACTAACTCGATAATGCATGGCTCTAACTGCAGAGCCTTGAAAGTCACCAGAGAAAAACGTTACAATGAAAATATGTACCAGGTTCTTCCATTTTCCCTGGATACTGTTGCTAAGCCAGCAGCCTGAATGGATTTGGTTATAAAGAGGCTGGCAGGTGTTGGTGTTAAAGATCACCCTACATCTGTCTGAGTCTTTCTCCTTGACCTGCTACATACCAACAGAAAGGGGAGTCGTTGCCGGTCTATGCAGGTTTCTGCTGCCGGACAGCTCCCCTGCAAGTCACCCCAGAACAGCTCATCCTGGGGGTGAGTCCTCACTTTAGAATTCATGGCCCACAGGAGGCTGGAGGCCCAGGGTCTCTTCCCAGCTCTGTCCCTGGGGAGTTGTGTGGCCCTGAGTAAATCCTTGCCACTCTCTAGGCCTGTAGGATTGATTTTTTGGTGCCTAAGGCTGGTTTTTGTGGGCTCAAGGCCTTTGAAGATCAGGGAAACAGTGGCACAGGCTAGCAAGGTCCCTGAGGCAGGACTTAGTGCAACCCCTGACTGACCTCCCTCAAAAGGGTGGGTCCCGGTCTTGGTCACTGCTCAAATCTCAGTACCTACCCTGCACCAAGTGCTGTCCTGAGATCTGGGGACACAGCAGGAAGCACGGCACACAGCCTCTCAGGGCTTCTTATCTAGGGAGGAAGAGTGACAGGAGAAGACAGCTATGCAAAGATGGGTGGAAGGAGGGAGTTCTGGACAGAGGGCATAGCACATGCAAAGGCCCTGAGGTCGGAATTAACACATTAAGTTCCAGGGAAAGAGATGGGATGGGGGGGGGGTACGTTATTGAGGAATGAACAGATTTGAGGCATGAACAATCATCACTCCTGTAACAACTGTCCTTTCACATCCCACCTGCATTTATAGGAAACCCAGGATGATCACCAGAGACACAGGATGACCCAGCAGCCCCAGCCCAGACTTAGGGAGTTCACCGGCCCCTGGGGGAGGCAGACGGGGCTCCAGCAGTTAAAGATCAGGGCTGTGGGAGTTCCCTGATGGTGTAGCGGCTTAAGGCTTTGGCGTTGGCGCTGTCAGCGCTGCGGCCTGGGTTCGATTCCCAGTCAGGGAGCTACCCACATACCAGAAGGCAAAAAAAAAAAAAAAACCATTAAAAAAAAAAAATCAGAGCTGTGATGGAGGGTGTCTCTGTCATGGGAGCCAGACAGGCTTCCAGGAGGTGATCTAAGGAGCGAAGCGTTGAAAGAAATCAGGAGAGAAGACCTAAGTAGCACTGGACAAATGGAAGAGGTGGGAGTAGGAACCTTGGGCCAAGTGCCAGCCACATCCCACAGGTGAGAAGACTGAGGGACAAGGGAGCTCGCTGCTGAGGGGGGGTGGGGCGGCAGGGCCAGAACTGCTGTGTGAGCTTGGGTGCAGGCATGACCTCTCTGTGGAGCTTCCCAAACTCTCAAGTCCTGGACGACCAGGGAGAAAGAGACATCTTTGGACAGAGGTTTGGATCTGGACCCAGCCCCGTCTCACCCAAGACCTAAAAATGCTCATTAAGCACTTTGTATGGGCACAGTGCTCAGAACTGATCCAGGCACATAGTAAATGCTCAAGGAACACACTGACTCTTACTCCTGGCTCTTCCCGAGGGCCAGGGATGCATGACCCAGCTCATCAAATCCCCTCAAAGACTGGTATTGTGCTCCCCACTTTTCAGTTGGAAAAACTGAGGCACAGAGATTGGGCTCAAATTCTCACCACTAATGAGTGGCAGAGTAGGGATATAAGCCCAAGTTGGTTCTGAACTCTTCCCCATGCCACTCATCCGGGCCTCAGTTTCCCCTTACCAGCCCTCGCCCTCTTGCCTCACCTGTAGGTCACACAATCCCAGAATTCATGGCATCTCGAATTGAGCCCATCTGTGACTCAGCAGTCTGCATGTGGGCAGGGGTTGGCAGCCACTTGGCGGCAGAAGGGTGGACCACTGGCACCCAAATGTATTTTTTATTATTATTATTATTATTATTATTATTATTATTATTATTAATTCTCTACCAGCTGCTCCCAGCATTGGGAGCCACAATGGAGGAAGCCCAGACAAGGGTGAGGACAATGGCTTGGGCTCAGCAATTGTCCCAGGAGGTCCCAGCACCAGGCCTTTGCACTCTGCCCTTCTGCCAGGACCATTCTCACCCCCCA
The DNA here is from genome assembly GCA_004026885.1 of Lyroderma lyra. Classification (NCBI taxonomy): domain Eukaryota; kingdom Metazoa; phylum Chordata; class Mammalia; order Chiroptera; family Megadermatidae; genus Lyroderma; species Lyroderma lyra. Next base: position 301,137 of record PVJL010000192.1, on the reverse strand, counting down.
ACTCCCCAAAACCCACCTGGCTCGCTCCCTCACAGTCTCTATTCAAATGTCACCTCCTCAGGGAAGTCTTCTACCTCCCACTCTGGCACTCTCATCCCCCTTCTCTGATTTTCTTCCCCCTAGAGCAATGTACCATACCACCCTCTGACATTTGATGTGGTTTTCCTTCTGTGCTCTGTTTAGTCTCCATCTCCCCAACTAAAGTACAAACTGCAAGAGGATGGGGAATCTGTTCTTTTCAACTCCTCGTGCCTGGCACACGGCAGACATGAACCCTTGCAAAAGGGGAGACTGTCCTCTGCGCCCAGCAGCAACCTCTATGTTGGTTTGTGTGGATCTCTGCAGACTTTTCCCACGCAGTTACAGACCAAAGGTAACAACACTAGAACACAGAGTGAGGTTTTTCAGTAAACAATGTATCATCCTGTTTGTGTCATTTCCCAATCTGTGTTTTTTTCCCATGTGACATGGTATCTACTCAGGAAACACATCCCTGGCCTCTTTTTACAATTTTCCATGACAAGGCTGGACTCATTTATTACAATCCCCTGTGGATGGACACTTAGTTTGGCTTCTTTTTTTCCTCAAACTCAACCAAGGCCATGGTGAATCTCTGCATCGACACCTCTCAGGCCCATGGGGAAGCATTTCTCTCTCCCTCTCCCTCGATGCTGAGAGGTGGAGAGATGTTTTCACATTCCCTTTGGGCCTGCTAATACCACCTCTAGGAATTTATCTAATAGACACACACCCCTGAATGACATGCAGCAAGTCCTTACAGCAAGACTTGAAACAACTTGAGTGCCCACCAAGAGGGGATCAGTCATATAACAATACAAGGGACCAAATAACACCACAAAAGATTAGCATCTCTTGTATTTTGAGATTAGTATCACAGCTGTGAAAAGGAATGGAGAAGCCAGGTGTACAGTTATGAAATTACTTTGAGGATACTACATTTTTAAGTGGGGAAAAAGCACACCAAGGTACAGGACAGCGTGTAAAACATGCTGTCATTTGGTTAAACAAAGGAGTATAAATCTACTCACCTACTGAATGTTCACAGAAGAGCTCTACATAACTGCATTGTCTAAAATGGTAGCCATGAGCAGCATGTGGCTATTTACATTTAAATTAAGTAAAATGAAATCCAATTTAAAATTCAAGTCCTCAGTTGCATGAGCCACATTCCAACTGCTCAAGAGGACATGTGGCCTGTGGCTACTTTATTTGAAAGCACAGGCAGAGAACATTTCTATCATCACACAAAAGGTTCAACTGGACAGCACTAATGCAGAGCGGGGGCCGGCAAGCTACACCCCACAGGCCAAATCCGGCCCGCCGGCTATGTGTGTAAATAAAGCTTTATTGGCACACAGCCATGCCCATGCATTCTCCTCCTGTCTCTGGCTGCCTTCCTGCTACAATGGCAGAGTTGAGTTGTGGGGACAGGACTGTCCAACCTGCAAAGTTGAAAAGATTTACTGCCCGACCCTTTACAGAAAAAAATCTACTGATTCCTGTCGTAGACAGAGACTGATGGGCGTCTAGGGAAAGAGAGGGGAAAGGAACTGAGGATCTGGGGGCGTAGTGAAGACTCTCTATTGCGCATTCTTCTGCACGTCCTCAATTGTGTCCCATGTATATGCATTATCTGGCCAAAAGCATAAATTAAAAATAAAAGATGTTGCAAAGCAGCCATGCTTATTTATTCTCCCACCAGTCGCGCCCTGAGGGCCTGGACCCCTGCCGTTGTCACTCTGGCTATTACCAAGCTCCAGACAATTTTACCAAGCAGATGGACAAAAATATTGGTCTCTTGTGGTTTTAATATGCATCTTCTGGAAATCTTTAAATGTCCACCCACTCATCCATCAGACCCCAGACTCCGAAAGGGCAAAGGGCAGGGATCTCATTCACAGCAGTGTCCCCAGCACCAGTGTGGGGTTGTCAAGCAAACAGTTGGAGCCCCATAAATGTGTACTGAGTGGATGCATGAAGGACTGAGGGAGCTAGGCCCAGGGCTGGGGCTGCATTACAAGGCCTGGGATCACTGGGGCCGGCGGTGGGCACGAAATGCCAAGCCAAGCTTCTCCCAGGCAGGGTCACCGAGGCACACAGGGCCAGTCTGCCACCTAAGCAGACTAAAACTGCTGGCTCCTTGGGCAGGAGCCTGTAGGGGCCATGCTCAGCAGTGGGGGGAACGGGCAGGGTAGGTAGGGGTCCCACAGCCGTGGGGATGGGGGACGCCTTGAGCTGCAGACTAGGAGGGAGATTTCATATTCATCAGAATGTTAAACAAAAGCCCTGCAGCCGCCTGTCAGCCAGGCTCTGGCTTTTATGGTAATCGGCAATGAATTACCCACAATGCCCGGCCAAGCGCAAGTGGTTCTTGGCCCAGATCCTAAACTAATTTTTATATGTTCGTGTGTATATAATTTCGCTCACTCCCTCCTGTTCCTCTTCCATCATTACTGGGATGGGGGTGCCGAACAGGAGCAGAGGGAACCCTGGGTGTAAGGCAGAGGGCGCTCACCAAGTCCCTAGAGCCCGCCTGGCACCAGCCCCTGAGCCCAGAGTGCATGGAGGCGGGAGGTGAGTGCCAAGCTGGAGCCAAGGGGAGCCTGGAAACCACTAAGAACTGAAGCTGGCAGCCCTGGGGGTGGAATACACACAGAAAAGAATAAGAAAGAGGAGCCAGGAGGGGAGGGAATGCAGGCCCCCAAGTGCGGTCGAACCTCTGCCACGTGCTATGTGACCTGGAGCAAGTGCCTTAACCTCTCTGGGCTTCAGCCTCCTGGTCAGCAAACCAGGCCCCTCCATATCCCAAACTAGAGGCTTCCATGAATCTCTAAAGTTCTGCCCCAAGAGCTCTACTGGAGCTTGGGGCTGGCAAAACCCCAATCCCAGGTGCTACCCAAAGGTGTAGCTGGGCGCTGTTCTTAGGGTTCTGACTATAAAGCTAAAATAAGAACATGACTTGCTGAGGGCCACTGGGTTATTTGTAGCACAGGGACACAGGCCCCATATCACACTCACAGGCTAAGTTAGGAGCCACCACCTCCAGGAGATCTACCACCTCCAGGAGATCTACGTCAATATCTCCAGGGAGAACCAGCCCCTTTGCCTTCTGGGAACACTGGTGGCTGTCCTGTAACATAGGGGTCACCATGTCTGCCCTCACCCCCACGGTCTGTCCTCCCCGCAGTGACATAAGGATGCCTGTGAGCACATAAGCCACGTCCGGTCCCTCCTCTGCCCACAGCCTCCTAGGGCACCTACCTCACTCAATCTGAACGCCCAAGTCCTCCCCACCCTCACCTCCTCCCTCTCTCCCCCTCGCTCCTCCTGTGCCAACCACACAGGCTTCCTTGCTATTCCTCCAATGACCCAGGCATGGCCCAGCCTCAGGGCCTTTGCATGGGCTATTCCCCCTGACAGAAACACCTCTCCTCCAGAAACTCACATGGTTCGCTCCCTCACCTCCTGCTGGTCTTCACTGAAATATCACCTCCTCAGAGAGGCCTGCCTTAATTCTATAGCTAAAATAGCCCCTCCTAGCACCTATCCCTTTCCCTGACTTCATTTTACTTAAAGGCATGGCATCCAATAGGCCCTTAATACATACTTAATCTATTCATTTGTGTATTGTCCTTCTCTTCACTATGCTCTTGAGGACAAGTCTTTTTTCTCTGTCTTCTGCACCTAGATCAGGGCCCGGCATATAGTAGATGCTCAATAAATATCCATTGGTGACTCTCTAGACCCCCAGCAGGGTCTTGGGCCCATAAAAGGCACTACGATTGTTTTCTCAACATTTGGAAGCATTTCTCAGGGTCTGAAAGAAAATTTTAGAGCTGAACCATCATCCCCTGGGGTGAGTGGAGGACTGGGGGGTGGGGGAATACGGCTCCAGCAGCTTGCCCAGTGGGAGCAGCCAAGAGTGTCCAAAAAAAGGAGAAAAGCATGCCCGTCCCACAAAGCTGTTATGGGGAGGCCCACACTGGCTCACTGGTGGCTGGAGTAGAGACTGTAGACACACTTTGCAGGTGACCAGGTGAGATTCAAAGAATGCTAACGTGTGCATTCCACAAAGAACCTTATGTTCATGCTTGAAGCCTGTGCTTGACAAGCACTGTGGCTCATGTCATGAGAGGAATGGGCCTGTCCATCAGGAGTGGGTGAGGCATGCCAGTGGCATACCACACAGCCCAGAAAAAGGAGGCAGTGGCTCCTTATATACCAATACTGCTAGAGAAAGAGCACGGCATGGAACAGGGGGTATAGGACCTGTGGAAAAGGGGTGAGGAGAACAAGAGAGCTACAGTTGCTAGTGTTAAAATAATAATAGCAAAGAAACAATGATTGCTAATATTTTAGGACCATGTATTATGTGTTAGGCACTGTTCAAAGTGCTTTACACATAATATCTTACCTAATTTGCTCCATTTCACAGACAAGGAAACTGAGTCTCAGAGAGGTCAGGACACTTGCTCAAGGTCACACAGCTTGATGTGGCAGAGCGGGATATGTGGTGACAAAGCCTGCTAGTAGCCAAGCTCATGCCTGGCACACAGAAGGTGTCCAATAAATGCCATGGAGATGCCCAAGGGCACCGTGAGCTGAGACAGGGCTGTGCCCAGGTGGAGATGGCAGGAGCTGTCAAGCAGTCAGTCGGGTGCTTGCTGGGGAGAAGCAGGGAGGGCCGGAGCAATCAATGCAAACGCGGAGGGAACTGAGCGCTTGGGGAGCGCGGGGGCTGGCTTGGAGGAGAACAATTGGCTGCCAGTCTCATTTCCTCCTGCGACAGAGATAGGCAAAAGCAGGCCTGGCCAGGGCTCATGGCTGGCATGGAGCCAGGGTTAGCGGGGACCTCTCCACCTGTCACCCATGATGTGTTTATCAAGAGCAAAGAGAGGGTCACAAGCATCCAGGATGGGTGGCAGGAGGGGGCCTGAAGGGGTGCTTTCTGGGTGGGGAGAGGGGAGAGCCTGGCCCAAGGTCAGTGTGGCCCCTGCCAACCCTTCTCCGCCGTGCTCTTTCTCTACCAGCCCTGGTATATAAAGAGCCATCGCCCTCCTTTTCTGGGCTGTGTACTGTGTCATTGGCATGCCTTGCCAATTGTTTTCCTTCTCTGCCTCAGTTGGACCAACCCACCTTTCAACCTGTGTTTACAGAGAACCATATGGTGTGAGGTCCCAGACCACAGGTTTGATGTGAGTTCGGTTCCAGGCTCTGCTTCTTGCTTACTGTGAGACATTAAGCAAATCATTTACCATCTATGAACCTCAGTTTCCCGATCTGTAAAATGGAGCTGTCACCACCTAGCATGGGACAACCTTCCAAGCCACAAACTTTAGATTCAGAGCAACCTGAGTCCGAATTGTGGCTTAACCTCCTCCTAGCTCCATGGCCTCAGGCAAGTGGTTTAAGCAATTTGGGTCTGCTTCTTTTCCTCTCTTAAAGGCTCCTTGCTTGAGTCCCTAGATCGAGCCATGCCTGAAGCTGATGTATGCTGACATCTGCCTTCTCAGTTACAAGAGCCAACCAATTCATCTGCTTTTTCACTTAAGTCAGTTTGATTTGGGTTGCTTCTCCTTTCAGGCCGCAGGCCCACCGTACGTCTGAGGTTGAACTCTCACTAGTAGCGGGACAGGGAGCTGAGGATGTGAAACCTTGAAGGTTATCCTGCTCAACCGTCAATGCGTTGAAGAACTTCAGACAGACCTAAATCTCTAGGTCTCAGGTCTTTCAAAACATAGTCACCAGAAAGCAACACCCGTGTGGGTGGCAATGTCCAGTCTGAGACTGAGGGTGGCACCCATTCACATCTGCTTTGCGCTGGGCCCAGTGCAAGACGCAAGATCAAACCATCACTTCACCTTGTGCCAGAAGTCTGCCAATGCTGTCCCCTCTGCCTGGAACACCCTTCCCTCCCCAATGCCCAGTTAACTCCTTCTCGACCTCCACATCTTAGATAAGCTGCCACTGCCTTGGGGAAGCCTTCCCTCACCCCCCACCATCCTCTCTTCCCCTCCCCCATCCCAGTTCCAGGTCTGGCAATTTCCATATTTCACTGAGTTTAAGTTGTATCAGTATTTTATGTACTAGTAAGGGAGAGACACAAAAAACTACTGCCAATTAAATGGGACACAACTTCCTTATCACAGAGAATTATCATTTGATAGCTGATAGAGCTTATTTAGCTCCTTTGAACATAGATTTTCATCACTTTTCTCTCTTGAACTTGGTACATAAATGGAAAGTGTAAGTAAAATATAAAGTTCAGGTTTTCCTAAAACTCCTCTGTGTCCCAAGCCCAGCTCATCTGAACTGTTTTTTGACCCAAAACTTGCCAATGTGGGGTTTTGCACACGGCACCAGTTCCTGCCAGGTCCCAGGATCCTAGCATCTCCCATGGGTGGCTGCCCGGAAATTTCCCTCTGAGCTGCCAACCCCACCTTGGAGGGATCCACAGAAGGTACCAACAATGGCTGGGGCTCCAGCCCACCCTCACGTGGCCCAAGCACTGTGCTTTGTCAACTAACACTTGGAGACTGCAGTGATCAAAGCAAAAATAACCACCCTGCCTAAAACTGCCTGGTGCACAGCAGGCACTCAAAAAATATCACTGGGATAAACAAACAAATTTCACCAGAGAGGAGAGCTCAGGGAGGTTGGGCACTGGTCATAATGTCACACCGCTAAGCAAGAGGTAAGGGCAGACTGAATTGAGGTCTAACGGATTCACCAGCTCTCCACGGGCCTGCATGGCTGGTAACACTCACAATGCATTTTCCTAAAACAGGACAGGTAGAGACCTGGCCAACATCTCAACCAAGAGACTCAAACTCACATAGCCTGTAAATGCATTGTGGTTAATCTGTAAGTTAGAAAGAAGTGATGGCCATTAAGTGCTTGGGGAGCAAGCTGCCTCCCGGCCAGACCCAGCAGTGGGTCAGCCAGGCTGGCCACCCTGTCACCATGCAACATCTAGTTGTGTGATGCTGGGCAGATGACTCAACTTCTTTGGGCCTCAGTGTTGTCATCTGTCAAATGGGTACGAGTTCCTCTCTCACAGAGCTACTGGGAAGATTAAATCCACAAAAAGTGCATGAAAAGTCTGCCCTCAAACTCTATCCCAAATCTGCCCACTTCTCCCCACTCCTCCATTTCCACCTGGTCCAGTCCCATCATCGCCCATCTGGACCAGCACAGTAGTCCCTTATGCCCTTGTCCCCAGGCTCCTGTCCTCACCCCCCTAGACTGTCCTCCCTGCAGCAGCCACCAGAGGGCACCTGTGAGCACCGAGTCGGGTCCCATCCCTCCTCTGCCCACAGCCCTCCAGGGCGCCCACCTCCCCAAGTCCTACCACGGCCCACAAGGCCCTACAAAACCCATCCTCATCCCCTCCTTGCACTTACCTCCTCCCTCTCTCTCACTCTGCTCCTGTCACATGGGCCTGCTTGCTGTTCCTCCAACACACCAGGCATGGTCTTTGCATGGGGCTGTACCTGCTGCCCAGAACATTCTTCCCCCACATAGCCACTTGGTTCCCCCCCAGGGCTCTAACAAGGCTTTACTCAGACTGTCACCTCCTCAATAAAGCCATCCCTACCACCCCACTTAAAATGACAACTCCCATTCCTCCACTCCTAATCCCTTTTTCTCCTTTCTTGTTTTCTCTTATCATCATCTAATGCAACACACATTTTATTTTGCTTATTGTCTGTCCATGATCAGAACATGAGCCGCACAGAGGCACACACTTCCTTCCCAGCCCGGTCCCAGCAGAGAGCTCAACACACAGTAGGTGTCAGGGAAACTCCCCAGATGACTAAGGCACAGGTGAGGGGGAAGCGGTGGCTGCAGCTGGGCCTGCAGGGCTGGTGGCAGAAGCACCCGCCCTTCATCCAGCAGGGTCCTTCCTGTCCCCATTTCTGAGCCACCCCTGGACTCTGCCCTCGGCCCCCTTTCCTGAGCCTCCAGCACAGGTCTGAGCCCTCCTGACACCCAACACCTGCTAAGTAAACACAGGAAGCAGGGACCGCCTGCACAGGGCCTGTGGCCTGGACCGGGCATGTCCCTCAGGCAAGTTTAATCCCTGCCCTGGTGGGAGGGAGGACCCTGAGGTTGAGCCAGGGCCTCAGAGTCAAACAACAAGGCAAGTGGAAAAGCATCCACCTCACGGATCCCGCTCCAGGGAAGTGACAGCCCTCAGAAGGCATCTGATAAATATTCAGCCAATAAAAGTATTATTTACGAGCACCATGTCGCCCTCACGCTGAGCCCAGCACTGTTCAAAGGGGTTCATCCTTAGTAACTCAATGGATTCCCCCAAGGACCCTGGTAGGGTGGGGTCATCAGTCTCTCCATTTTACAGATGAGTACACTGAAGCCAGGAGAGGAGAAATCACAACAAATAAGGGACAGAGCTGGGACCTGAACCCAGACCATCTGGCCCTAGAGTCCAGTTCATAACCACTATCCTACAGGGTCTCAATAAATGAAAAGAATAAAACATAACAGGAAAATGTCTGTAACTTTTATAGAGCACTAGCTGTGTGTTGAAGCTCAGTGCACTTCAGCCATTTGCCTAAGCCCCAAGATGTCCCCATTTCACTGACAACTGAGGCTCAGAGAAGTTCCACCATTTGACCAAGCCCCAAGTTGTCCCCATTTCACAGATAGGTATACTGAGGCTAAAGAAGTTCTGACACTTGTCCAAGGTCACACAACCAGCAAGAGGCAGTACTGGGACACAAATCGAGGATTTTCCAACCAGACGGGGGAATCTAGTCCCCACGGTCCCACCTGAGCTGGCATGAGCCTGCAGCAGCAGCTCTCGGCTTTGCAAAGCAGACACCCTTCATTCAGCAGCTGTGCCTCAATGGAGTGCACAGGGACACTGACAGCAAATGACAAGTGTCAAGGATGGGAAAGCAGCCCTCTGTGGCTGGGCTTCTTCAGGAATAAGAGGGGTGGAGGTGGGGGGAACCATTTACTACCAACTACATGTTTTAAAATCCCACAGCAATAAGGAGACAGGCCGTCAGCGCACAGCATCACATCCGTGGGCTGGCAGAGGCCCCTGAACACTGGCAGGGACGCGGCTATTTTAAAGGGGCTATTTCTGGAGGCCGAGGTGAGAAAACGGGGGCGAGAGAAAGATCAGGAGCAGCTGTTGGGACCGGCTCTGCCCCCTGAACTGGCCAACTGGGGCTGGGGGGCGGGGAGCAAAGGGAGAATTGGGGAACCACCTGCTTGGTGCAAGTGCAGGCGCTGCTACCAGCCAGAGAGACTTTCAGGTGTCTCGGCACCTCACTTCTTCCCGGGTGAACAGAGCTCTGTTTATGCAAAACACACGCATTGAGCCCCTACTATGTGCAGGTGCTGCTGTGCACACGGCACAGAAGACAGGCAAAAAATGCCTCCCCGGGGGAGTCCCAGCCAGAGCGGGAGGTGGATGATAAGTAAGATGCATACAACACGGAGATGGTGACAAGTGCTTGAGTAAAAACAGAGCAGGGAAGGGGGAGCTGGGGAGCTGGGTAGAGAGGTGAATTTTGCAAATAATAATTCTGCAAATCTTAATAGGGAGGTCAAGGGAAGTCTCAGTTAAAAAAGAGCAAAGACCTGAATGAGACAAGAAAAGCATTGTCTCTTGAGGCTCTCGTACTGCCATGGGATCAAGTTGGGCTGCAGGCACCAAAAAGCTCACAAAAGAGGCATAATCTCTCTTCACATCAAGGAAGCTCCCAGGTTGGCCTTTTGGGGCTGTTATGTCCACCCTGCAATCATGGAGGCCCAGGCTCCTTCCATCTCTTGAATTCCTCCATTCTTATCCATGATACCTGTGTCTCATGGTCCAAATTGGCTGCCTGAGCACCTACCGTCACCTCTATATTCCAGCTGGAAGGGTAGAAGGGAGCAGGCACCACCTCCCTTTGAAATCATTTCCAGGAAATTCTGATCATTTATCTCACTGGTCAAAATTGAATTATAGCACAGACAGCTACAAAGTACACTGAAAAATGTTTTTTTTTTTTTTAACCAGGTGGCCAAGTGCTCAGATAAATCATAGGATTCAACTGCTATAAAGAGGGGGGATACTGAGAGACCCTGTCACAAACATATGGCCCAATGGGGTCGGTTCTTAGGTTCCAAACTAGTGCCTCTGAGACCTTTTGGCCTGGAAAGTGGAGATGGAAGTCATGGGGGCCAACCCCCTGCCCTCCACGCCAGAATGGCTTTCACTCTTTAGGGTCCACCTCCCCCGGCAAAGACTCTAAGGTTAGAAACTGGCCCCAGCCCAAGTTCAGGCTCTGTGTTTTCTGCCCACCCCCACCCCCCAGCAAGGCAGGACCCCACCCACACTCTGCACTCCCCAAGCACCAGCGCCAACACCAACGGCACCAGGCAGCCCTCCTCCTCCCGCCCGCCTGCCTGGTGAGGACGCCTGACCAATTCATCTCCTGCTCCTCAGTAAACAACTGTCAGGGAAAATAAATAGTTTTTAATAGGCTCATTAATTGAATTCAGGGAGAAATAACCTTCTCCCCATGCCGTTGAGAAGGAAGACTCAGATGCAAACAAGAAAGTCCAAGCAACTCAGCGGGAAGGTGGGAGGGGACCTGGCCACCAACAAGGCTGGGAGGCCCGCAAACAGCTCTAGCCCCATTCAGTAACGATGACTCAACCAGCAAGGGGGCCATTCCTGTCCGGCGTTTTCCGGCCTTCTGAAGGCTGTAGGTCTCCGGTGGGTGCTAACGGGACTTTAATGCCTCAGTAGCCCTCGGCCTCTGCTCTAAGCCTGAGACAGCAGCCAAATGATTTAACGTCTTTTTTCTCTTTTGCTCCCATCACATTAACTTCTAAGGTCCTGTCTACTTATGTCAAGGATATCCAGGTTTCCTTTCACTACAGTAAGACAAAGTTTTCTCTCTTAACTTTTCAAAGAAATGGGTTTAAAGAGAACTATCCAGTCATTAGGAGGACCAGGCAGGCAGGCCACAAGGCACACATCGTAGTGAGTGATTGAAATGTGGGTGCTGTCAGGCAGAGCACTGGACAGGGAGTCCAGGGCCTCAGTGCAGCCTGTAGGGTGACCTCAGCATGGACCCAGAAGGTCAGGACGGACACCCCCTTACCAGCCACGGTCTCTGGCCACACTGGCCTGACTCGGTTTCCACCAGTCACTGCAGCTCGGGCTGTCCCAGGGCAGGCCTCCTACCAGAGCCAATTACAGCATCAGCCCGGCTGCCCTTCGGTCTGCCGAGGGCTCGCCACTGGCCCCTGCCAGCCTGCTCTTGGTACTGAAGCAAGATGCTCCAGGCATGTCTCTATACCCTTCAGAGAAGCCAGACTTGGGCCCAACTGCTCCCCAGCAACCCAAAACCAAAACCCTGTACACAGGCCCCCCGATTTGCTCCGACAGGGGCACACTGTACTGTATGACATTCATGCCAGCACTGTCCAGGGTCCTCCCCATCGCCCAGAGACAGTCTCACACCTGGGGCCACGGCAGGTAGATCCCACTGACCCTGGGTCACACTACGCATGAGGCCAAGCCAAGACTCCAACGTGGGTTATTCAAATGTCAAATGCAAACCCCAAAAGAAATCCTGGCCCATTCCGGGGGCAGTCTTTGGTGACTTCTCTAGTCATCTGGCTGGACACACAGGTGTAGCTGAGTTTTAAGGTCACCTGGTCTGGCTACTATGCACTTTTTGGGGTCCCTGGCTCCTTTGGGCTTCTCCCCAGGAGACAGGAAATCTCACAGACTGTTTCATGGTTCCCTGACCCCCATCCTCAAAACCCCTGGCTCTCAACAGCTACTCATCACTGCTTCTGTGCCAGACATCTCAGACATACAGAGGCTCAGAGAATGTAAGTGAGTAGCCAAAGTCACACAGCACCTCCACTGGGAACCAGGTCTCCTAACCTCCTTGTCCAGGGCAGTGTGAGCTGAGCAGGGGTGTTTGAGCTGCTGAGGTGGGGCGTTCCTGGCCATGACCTGTCTAAAGGGGACAAGTAGTGCGGGATGATGGTGGCTGCAGAACGAGTGAGGGGTAGAGAGGCAGAGAGAGAGGGTGAGGAGGCCAGCAGGGCTTAGCTGGCAAGAGGGGAGTTTGGGTGTGCCATCCAAAGAAGCAAAGCAACTCCCCTAAACCCATTAGTACCTCAGTGTTCAAGTCCACTAGGATGCTGAAGAGTGTGGGAGAAGGACGTTCACGGAGAAGCCAACAGCCTGGATTTTCTCTCTGCCATGATCTCCTCCTCAGCACTGCTGACATTGGGGTGATCGTTCTCTGTAGGGGGCTGTCCTGCACACTGTTAGGTGTTCAGCAGCCTCCCTGGTCCCCACCCACTCGTTGCCAGGAGCACCCCTCATTATAACAACTATAGATATTCCCGGACATTGCCCTGTGTCCCCCAGGGAGCAAAATCGCCTCTAGTTGCAAACCACTGCAATAAACTCTACAAATAACACCGGTAACCCCACACCCCAGCCTCGAGAGCAAGCAGGTATGCTCCGGAAAAGACCAGAGCACGAGAAACGGGTCCTGCAGCCAGAAGATAATTCACAGCCCTGCCCCACGGGACTAGCAGGCTTCCTTCTGCACAGCATTTAATTTAAGTCAAGTTTACCATTATGACCAATATTAATATAATCAGAGCCAACGTTTATTGAGCGCGGACGCTGGCCCAGGCCCTGTTCTCGTCTCGGCCCCTCCGTGCGTTATCGCGCCAGTGCCTCATTAAAGAGGCTTCAGATCTTAAACCTATTTTATAGCCCAGGAAACTGAGGCTTGGCGATGATGACAAGCGAGGTGGTTTGAGGTCACAGAACCGGCATATGGAGGTGTTTTAAGAAAAAGAAAGATCCAAAGATATAAAATAGGGCAGTTTCTCATAAAATCTAGATTTCCGGTTTTTCTCGGAAAAACTGGCAGATCTGGCTGTGGAGCCATTCAGGGCTGCCCAGGAGGTTGGGGAGCCCCACCCCCCACCCCCGCTTACACCACCCACTGGCATTACCTGCCTGGCCCTAATGGGCACTTGGTATTGAGAATGATGTTCCTGCCACACCTTCCTGCCTTAGTTTCCCCCTCCAGATTGGTGTGAGGGGAAGAGCCTACCTTGTAGTTCGAGGCCCAGCCCAGAGGGCAGGCAGGCATGGCTGTGTGGCCTTGGGAAAGTTTCTCTCCTTCTCTGGGCCTCGGCCTGGCAGGTCTCTGTTGGCAATGATATTTGCACTCAGACTGTGCGGAGCAGCTTTCAGCAAACTCTGGCGCCATGTGTTTAAAATGCAATTTGAACTCCTCCTGCCTCTCACTTCTGCTCTCCTCACCTCTGGCCACACAGCTGAGGGAGGCCACCTTGTGGCTTCACACTTGCTGTCCCCAATACCTGTTCATCTGCCTGTCTTCAGGTCTCAGCTCAAAGGTCATCTCAGAAAGGCCCTCCATGTCCCCTTCAGGCAAAATAGAACACTGTTTTAGTTAACATTTTTTTGCTTATTTATGTTCTCATTGTCTCTCCCCATTCAATGCAGGGTCCAAGGGACCCCACTTGCCTTGTTCACTGCTGTAGCCCCAGAATTTAATTTTTATTTGCTATTTTTAAAAGTGAAGAAAAAGGGAGTTCCCTGGTAGTGTAGTGGCTTAAGGCTCCGGCACTGGCGCTGTCACCGCTGCGGCCTGGGTTCGATTCCCAGTCAGGGAGCTACCCACATACCAAAAAGCAAAAGTGAAGAAAAAGAATTTACATGGCATTTTCTTTCTGCCAGGCATATATTTGTTCATATGCCCATCACTATACCCCTACCATGAATGAGGTAAGGCCAAAGCACCCATTTTACAGGTAAGGAAACTGAGATATGGGGCAGCTAGGTAACCAGCCAGAGGCCCCAAAGCCAGTGAGCAGCAGAGTGGAAATTTGAACCCACAGCCTGGCTCTCAAGTTCTCTAGCAGCTGGTATTTAACAAATACTGACTGACTGAATTAGCGAATGAATGAATGGGTGCTTGCACTTCAAGCTTGTAAACTGACCCTCCCCTGAGCGCCCTCAGTGGGGCCACAGTCAAAGCCGTGAAGAGCCCCAATCTCCCCCTGGCACTCACTGGGGGCCATCATGGACGCTGGCAATCAGGGGCCATCACCTGGGGTCCCTGGAGTGCCCGAAGCCTCCCAAGGCAGCCTTCTGGCCTTCCCACCAGGCTTGCCTGGCCTCCCGTGGCTCAGATCCTGCCAGGCGCCTTGCCTGGTCTTGCTGCAGAAGTGGGGCGGCCTTGATTAGGCAGCCAGTGACGGGGAACGCCCCAGTTTGCAGTGGCTGAGTCATCCTGACATCTCTCACATGCTGGACCCCATAGAGGGGCAGGGGGACTGCTAGGCCTCCCCCACTCCCACCAAGCAGGTCCTGCTAAGTAATAATGCATTGCTTCATACATATTAACTCATTTAATTCTCCTAACAACCCTGCGAGGTGGATACTATTACTCTCCACTCTACAAATGTGAAAATGGAAGTACAGAGAAGTTGAGCAACTCGCCTTAGGTCACACAGCCAGCGAGTGGCCAAGCCAGGATTTGAGCCCGGGCAGTCTTAGTCCAGCATCCAGGGTCCAGCATCCACGCTCTCCTCTTACCCTCTGAGGAAGGCAGCTGGGAGACCCAGAGTCCCCACAGTGATTCTCAAGTAAACCCAGCAGGTGAAAGGTCATCAAAAGGACTTCTTTGACAATTGGGCAGAGCCCCCTGATTTCTGCAGAAGACTTCAGGTTCTGGCATCTGTTGGCCCTAGGTAAGATTCCTCACTTTGTCACTTACAGGTGGTATGACTCCAGGACACCGAAGACCCCTCTCTATGCCTCAGTTTCCCTAAGAAATGGACTCTGATCTCAGCAACTGCGCTCATAGTGGGCATGAAGGTTAAAGGCGATGAGGACACACCTCGCATGCTTACTCAGCACAGGGGCTGCACGGGGCACTGATTCCAAATAAGTTGAGCAGCTATTATCATCCCCCCGACATCCCCTCATTTGCTGATCATGGGGTTAATTATAAGCGACATTAAATTACACACACACAGATGCTTCAACCTTGCCTCCCTAAACCCCTGAATTTCCACCAACACTCAATTACCGGCATGACAAGGAGACAATAGAGCATCTTCCCGGCCCCTCTCTAGCCAGCCCACCTCCACCCCAGGGCTGCCCTATGCCTTCTGGGGACCAGACGTCAGACATGCAGCATCTCGTGTTCCAGCTGGCCACAAAGCAGGCTGTGACTGCTCTGATCTTAGGAGCAAAGCAACACAGAGAGGTCAACTAACCAGCCCGCATGTGCACAGCTCAAGCTGGGTGAGTGGAGGAGGTCAAGGCTCTGACTCCAAAGCCAGAGGCTTAACCTCATTTTGCAAGTGAGAAGGCTCCAGCACAGAGGGGCAGAGGGGGGGCCACAGAGAGGGAAAGAGGAAGGAGAAAACAAAGAGAAAAACTGGGATTTTCAGTTCCCTCGGTAGGAAGACAAGAGACCTAGCCTAGCCTTCCTACAAGGGGTTAAGAGCAAAGATTTTTAAAACAAATACCTCAGAAACCACACAGGGACAACCCAGGGAGTTCTAGATAAAATCTGCCCCCTCAAAAGAAAACAACATTTGCCAATCAGGCCCAGTTCGGGCATTTCAGGGGAGGGATCACTGCATCCCAGACACCCAAGCTCCAAGTGCCTGACCAGGGTGGAATCCATGGGAATGAGAAAGGGACCAATGGGGATGCTGGACAAAAACGTGGGTGGATTTTCAGGTCTGGGATCTCTCTGGCCTCTGGGTGTACCCTGATTCCAGGGAACCAAAGATGGGGTTCCACAGCCAAGCTGAAATAGCACTGACCCCCAGGTCTAGCCTGGCAGAGCCAGAGTAGCGGCAGGGGGATGGCAGCTTCTCGGAGGAGGGGAAAAAAAGAGAGACAGAAATAAAGCAAGGAAAGTCGAGGTTCTGTCCGTGAGTCACTCCCACCCGCTCGTTAATTTTCGCCTTTGCAGAAGTGTAAGCCAATTGATTTTTTCATATTCCCCACGCACCCTCCCCACCCCCAACACTTCTGAAATATCAGCCAGAGACAAGACAGAAATGGTATGTTGGTGGGGGAGGGGGAAGGAGTCCGTTTTTATTTTTTGTTTTTTGTTTTTTTTTTTGAGTGTCTTTTATTTCCTTCAAGAAAAAAGAAAGAAGAGGGAAAAAAACCCTCAATATCCTCGAGCTTCTGTTAATAGAAGGCAGAGGGACTGACTGACTGGACTACAGGACTAGTAGATCCAGGTGTCACCACTTCCTGTGTATCTCAGAGCTAAGATCTGCCTGTCTCTGGGCTGTCCCTCCTCCTTGGGATAGGGTAGCATGCACTTGAACCTCAACTCCCGTCTGGTACCCTGTCTTCTCCATCTTCCCCTCCCCACAAGTCAGCAGCTTTGTGGTTCCAGCAAGGTAAGGTGGAAGTAAGACAAAATTTTAAAACCATTTGAACAGCCCGAGAACCCTCACTCTCTCCAATACAGGCAGGGATGTGACCTTGTCCACGCACCCATGGTGGGTTTGTGTCAGCTTCCCACGCGGCTCCTACACAGGCATGGTGGTTACGCCTTCTTCTGGTCATCCAGTCACCACTGGAGGCTGAGCCACCCTGCCTGACAGGCAGCTGGGGGTCTCGCCAAATACCCCACCCCAGGCAGCTTTTGCTGCAGGGAAGGGCAGAGCAAGGGCAATCTGCACCAGCTTTGCAAGAAAGGGGCACCCTCCTCCATGCAAATTCTGGAAAACGGGATGCCCACCACGAGCGGGCGTGCCAGGAGGCTGCCCTGGGCACACAGGAAAGCTGGAGACTCTGGTGTCTCAGGGCTCTTGCCTGGGCCCCCCGCATCCCTCCAGAAATACAAGAAGCCCTGCAAAAAGAGCCGCGGCCTGCAAGGCGCCTGCCAAGCCCACCACACTTTTCAAGAACCTTCCACTGGCTCCGAGTAACTCCACAAATGGAGCCTAATGCAGTCGGGGGAAATCACTCTCAACTAAAAACATTAAACTTCGTCAATTTCCCCCCCCCCCACCTGCTGGGTTTATAAATATCCATCTTTATTTTTAGGGTTTCCCTCCCCATCCCGAACACTCTCCACACCCCTCCTCTTCCCCCACACTCAGCTGCCGAAAGTACTAAAGTCCCGGTAAGCAGGTGATCGCAAGGCCACAGGGAGTCCGGGTGGAAAGACCACGTTGTGCCTCGGAGGCACATCTTCCCTGCCCATCCCTCCCTGGCCGCCTCGCTCCTGACCATGGCTCAGGCCATGTGGCCGCTGGAATAATCAGTGGAGCCACAAGTCTCCTGGCTCCCGGATGCTAGAAGCAGCAGCTGGAGGTGTGTGCTGCATTCTAACACCTGTGAGATGCTGTTCAATGCTGACCCAGAAGGCAGGAGGGGAAACTGAGTCACCCCTGGAGAGCCATTTGCCCAGGAGAGGTGGCCCTGTCTCCTGGACTGGCCTCGGGCCTCACACTCTGTGTGACCCAATGGAGGAAAAAAATGGGTGGACAGTGATGGGTCCAGAATTGTCCACCCAGTTGCCACTACTAAATCCCTGCCATCCAGGGAGCTTCTCCCCTTCCACCTCGGCCCAGAGCCACAGTCTCAGTGCTGGGAGGAAATGCCCTGTGTCTTTTCCAAGGGGAGGCCATGGGCCTGCCCTAGTACCTGGAACCCCCTGGGAAGCAGCGGAAAAGCAGCACTCAGAAGGGGAAAGACCAGAAGCACAGCCAATGGGCGATGATCTGTGTGGCAAGGCAGATGGCTTTCAGTGCCCCCCTCTCTCTGCACCCACCACACACTCAGCTTAGGGGCCTACAAGGGACCCTGGGAGAGGAGGGTTTCCCAGGGAGCCCAGCCACCACCGCCACCCCAGCAGCACCATCTCCAACGCCACACCCCGGAGCCACACCACAGTGACCCATCCTCATCTCCCACTAGGGGTGGGCAGTGGGCCAGGCTATCACCTCTCCTCACCTCTCCTCTCAGGAATGGCCACTGACATGACAGCACCCGCCCCCAACAGCCCCTGGGGGGCCGATGTCACCGGCTGAGGTGGCAAGAATAGAAAAACGCATGAGCTCACCAGGCAAGCCAGGTCTCCCTCGATGTTTTGTTTGCCTGAGCCCAATTATACCAACTCTCAGAGCAACAGAGTACCACGTGTGGCAGGCCCCAGAGGGTGGGGGAGGGGGCTGAGCCCCATGAAGAAGTGCACGGTCATGGTGAAGGTGCCCCCCTCCCCTGAGCCTGGGGGACGGGGCAGGACGAAGCCTTCTGGAGAGGAAGAATGGAGACCCAGACAGACGGCAGGCAGCCCAGGCAGCAAGAGATGCCCAATGGAGGGCATTGTGGGGGGCAGGGGAGTCCAGCCTGAGACTCAGGCCCAAGTTGGTGGGCTCCGGAATTTGGGGGCGGAAAGCAGCCACCCCAGCCCCAGCTGCCAGCCTTCCGCAGCCAAAGTATCAGCTGGCAGAGGAAGACAGAGCTGAGGGACAGAAGGCAGGCGAGCTTGGCAGGGGGAGGGGGGCACAAAGGAAAGGGACCCTGGGAGGGGGAGGGGAGCTATGCAAATGGAGGAATCCACCCGGTTCCTCGGCCATTAATAAAAGCTTCAGCAGCAGCAGCTGGTATCACAGGAGTAGCTGTGCGGGCTACCTCCCTCTCACAGCCAGGCGGTAGGCGACTCCGAGAGGGAAGCAGGGCACCCCAAACAAAGAGGGGCCCTCGCCCCATACACCCCAGAGACAACAGTAATGGGAAACACAGAGAAAAACCAGATCCCCAGCAACTAAAGTCTGGGTGGAGGCCGTTAGGGGGTCCCTATCCTGGGGACCCTCCAGCTTTGTCCTCGCTTCTTAAGAGTCCTAATGTCCAGCCTGGATACCTCAGACACCCGCCTCCACCAGCCGTGCTGCCCGGCTGATTTTTTCACGGGTTTGGCCAGCAGCAGAAGGGCCCCATGCTCAGAGTGGGGACTCCCCAGATAGAGATGGGGGAACAGGGGAATCCCAGCTAAGCCCAGGAGAGGGAGGGGAGGCGCCCCCCAGATGGAGCGGCTGAGAGGTAATTTGGAGTATGAGGTCCCTAGGGGGTACCTACATTTAAGGAAGGGTTACAGAGGAAGGGGTGCTCTCAAAAGCTGTATATTTACGGGGCTACTAGAGGACTACAAATCGGGAAAGGGTCACTTAGGAGGAGATTCCAAATTTGGGGGGGGTGTGGCTGAAAAAATTCGTTTATGGGGTTCCCTGATTTGAGAATTTTGGAGAGAAAGCGGCTGAAGGGGAGTTCTCCGAATCAGGGAGGTTTCGTGGGGTAAGTGTCCTGGATTTGTGGGGGGAGGTGCCAAGAGGGCCCTCAATTTTAAAGATTTCCATAAGGAACAGTGAACTTGGCCACAGCCTGGCGGAAACCCTTGCGCCCAGGGAACGGGCACTCTGACTCCAGGGGGCTCCCCTTAGGGCAAACCCCCAACCTCCGCAAGCCCCCTTCAACCAGGTTCCGACTGCTCCGCCCCAAAATGACGTCACCATCCCTCCCCCAAGCCCCCCGAGGCGGGTCCTAGGATGTGCAGAACCCGTGGGGCTGGCGGCTCTACGGGAGGCTTCCCCTCTCCCGGGATCCCCACGGGGGCCCCAGTCCAGCACCCAAGGGATGTCCAGTGCCGGGCGCGTGCTCGGTGGACTGCCAGCGTCCCTGGGGCTGGGGGCTGAGCCTCGCCCCGCCTGGGAGGATGGTGGGGCGGGGAGGGTCTGGAAAGGGACGCCGGGCCACAGAAGGGTGGGGCAAGGCCAGGGTGCTGGAGCGGCGCCCCCCTTTCAACGGGGAGACGAGCCCGGGAGGGCACGAGAGGGAGACGGCGTTGAGTCGTGGGTCTCCAGGGAAGGAGGATTGGAGAGCGAAGGTGGGGGGCACAGCAGACGCCTCGGGCGCACCTGCCGGTCCTCACGCGCTCCAACCTGGGGCCACCCGTCCCGGGACCTGCGCGTTCCCCACCCCCAGTACAGCGCCTCCTGCCTCCAGGAGCCGCCCGGGGGTCTCTGGCCCGCGCCGCCGGGGCCAGCACTCCCGCCGCACACACACGCGCGTCCCCCCTGCGCGCCTTCGCCCCGCCCGCAGCCCGGGGTGGTGCAGCCGGCGGCGCTGGGCAGCTTCCAACGCCGCGCACCGGGCGAGTCCAGCCCAGCCCCCTCCCCCGCCGCGGCGAAGCCCCCCGCCTAGCCTGCCGAATCTCCTCGTGGCCCCCCACCGGCCCGGCCCGGCCCTCCTGGGCATTGTTCGGACGCTACTGGCCGGGTGCAGTGGCTGGCCGTGCAGCCGGCTGCAGCGGAGCGTCCTACGAGCACAATGGCCGTACAGGCTTCCCCAGCACAAAGCCGGCGTGCTGCCCACTCCGTTGCCTCCGAGACCCCATTGGAGCACCTGCAACTTAGGGGTAATTCAGGATTTCTGTTCCCTCCTTACCTGGAGGCTGGCTGGGCTGGGCTTCCCCGGCTCTGCCCGGCTTCACATCCTGGCTGTTGCATGGGATCCTAGCGGAGCCCGAGCGCCAGCGGCTCGCGGCGTGCGCGCGCCGGCCGGGCTGCCGGGCGGGCGGCGCGAGGACACTCACTGCGGCTCGCTCTCCCCTCGCGCCGGCTCGCGCGCCCCCCGCCCCCAGCCGGTGACGTCATCCCTTCCGCCAGCGCCGCCACAGCCGGCCAGGGGGCGGGGTAGGGCGGGTTCGGCCCGCTCACGTCACTACGCAGCCGCGCGATTGTCACACTCCCCGGCCAATGAGACGGCGTGACGCGGTCACGTGGCCCGCGGGCTTTTAAAGGGCCAAGAGAGCACGTGGGGCGCGTGAACGAAGGCGTTAGTGCGAAGGACCCGTCAGGCCACTGTTCCCTGCGCGAACCCTAAGGCGTTTGATACAAAAGCTGTGGTGCTTGCTGTGCCCTGCTCTAAAGTCTGCCTGGCCCCCCCCCACCCTTCGCATAAAATCCAGCCTGCTCTCTGCATTCGCACCCACCACTCTGCCCCCGGATCTCAATGCTCCGGACAAGCCGAATCCCTACAGTTCCAACAAACAGCTTACTCCTGACCCAAGGTCCTTGCCCCTACTGCTCCTCCCCTGGAATAGTCTTCCCCAGGAACATTCGGTTTCAAATGGCAACTCCTCGAAGAAGCCCTCCCTGACCCGACCCACCAGCCACCCCACGCTCCGTTCTCTTTCCCATCATCCTGTCTTTGTTCTGGTCACACTACAACGTGACTCCATGGGCCCTGGGGAATCTCTGTCTATTGGTTGAATGAATGAGGAAATAATGAGGGAGCATTTCTAGCACAGTAAGCACTTTAAAAACATCTCACCTGGTATCATCCTCAGCTGCCCTAAAGTCAGGACAAACCACGTGGGAATTACAGCTCAGGAACTGATTTTCTGTGTGATGCCCTGGGCCTCGGTTTTCCCACCTGCAAAATGGGAAACTGGGTCTGTTTCCCATCTGTGAAATGGGGCGATGTAGCCCCTGCTCACATGGAGAGCATTAGAATGAATTGTGGGAGCTCCCTGGTGGTGTAGTGGCTAAGGCTTCGGCGCTGTCAACGCTGCAGCCTGGGTTCACTTCCCAGTCAGGGAACTACCCACATTAAAAAAAAAAAAAAGAATTAATTGTGATGATGTGCCTGCCTGCCTGTAGTTGGTGCTTGAAAATGGGATAATGAGAAAAAAAGAAAGAAAAATAGGATGATCATGGGAGGTGGCAGTGCTCAAGGACAACAAACAAGTTTGCAGATGGGTCATTGTGTTCTGAACATACTGAAAGCATTTTATTTCTTCAAGGTATGTATTTGGAGAGGGCCTTGTGCCCACAAAGGAACTCAACTTTAGAATTCAGGGTTTTTTCCTCTAAAATTGTTGATTCATTCATTCTGGTCCAAAGATGAAGATATAAACAAAAGGCATTAGCCAGCAAACAAAATGAGAAGGCGGAAGTCATAAATAGGAGAAGAGAGAGGAGAGAATGAATAATTAAACAAGGAACCTAAATTAAGCTCTGAGTTTCCCAGCGGCCAATGCAGCAGCCAGGTTCACAGAGCCTACTTTGTCCTTCCCAGCTGCATGACCCTGACCTAACCATCACCAATCTGGCCTTGGTTTTCTCATCCAAGCAATGGGGACACGGTCTCATCTTGAAGGATCAAATGGGATGGTCCCACAAACAATGAGCAAGGTTTCTCATACACATTAGGTGCTCAAACCTTGCATGCTCGATGGAGGTAGAGCAGCAATGAGCCCCAACCCTGCCACCTGTTTAGAGGAGGAACCTTAAACAATTCACTCTGAGCCTCACAATTCCCACCTGTGGAAAAGGGACAACCCCTGAGGGTTGGTGTGAGCAGCAAAGGAAAATGGGTGTGAAATATGGTGCAGTCTGCCCAGGAAACTCATCCATTCAGGCCATCAATCTGTGTGCCAGGTTATTTTAAGGGTTGAAACACAGAAGTAAACAAAACAAGCTAAAAAATACCTGCCCTCTAGGATTTAATAATCCAGGGTAGGAGATAGACAAGATCTCACATCAGGTAAAAAAAAAAACAAGTCTTTTGTGAATGACCTGTCCCCATCCCCTCCCTCCTCCAGCTGTCTTCCTTGCTCACTCCACTCGACCCACACTAGCCTCTTTACTGTTCTTTGCAAACATCAGTCCCAGTCCAGCCTCAGAGCCTTTGCACTGGCTATTCCCTCTGCCTACAATGCTGTTCCTCCTGCTCTTCCCAAGGCAGGACCCTCCTCACCCTGCATCTCAATACCAGGTTATTTATTACAGTTTGGAATGATTTTATATTTTGGCCAGTTTGCCTATCTTTTGTCTGTCTCCCCACTCTAGCTGTGCTTCTGTTTGACTATCTGTAAATGGCAGATAGTAATATGAGTCTCTGTCTCCTCTCCTAGGGTTGTTGGGAGGGTGAAATGAGCTACATGACGCCGAGCACCTGGCACCAAATATAGACTCAGGAAAAGCTTCCTTGATAAATGTGGCCACTATCAATGGGAACACCAGAATGGCTAGCTAGGTGACCATAAAAACCAATACAAGGAGAACAGAACATTCTAGTCCGATATGGTCATAGCCTCCAGGCAGCCTGATGAGGTGGACAAGTGTCATGAAGGCATTAAGGATTCTGTAACACCAAACCAAGACTTCCTGCAAGCCAGAGCTTGAAGAGGAGCAAGAAGAAAATGTTCTTCCCAGGGGGCAGAGCCAAAGCCTCAAACTTCCACCATATGGGGAACACTGGAATTGGGAGGAAGGGCTTGGTGGGCTCTGGGTCTCTTTCACATCTGCTGACCACCATACCTGGCAAGGAAGTGGGGGGTGTGACTCAATGTTGGGTGAAAAGTTCAGTCAAGGAATATTTTCATCTTCTGGCCTAGCTTCTGCTGCCCCACTGTCTCCCAGAACCTGTTAGCTCAGGTGTGTTTCTGTTGAGACAACTCCAGGGGAGTCGTCGGCTGCCCGTCACTGAATACAAACAGGACTCCTCATGCCAAGTTCAGGGTTGTCTGCACAGAACCCAGTCTTAAATCCTTGCAGGGCAGGTCCAAAACATCCGCCCTCGTGCTGTGCCCTATGCCAGAGATTCCACCATCATTACACGTCTTCAGATGGTGTTCTCTCTCTCTCCCCCCACCACCCCATGGTCACTTCACATGCCAAAGAGAAGAAGAGCACATGGGAACAGTCTATTCACTGGGCACCTGCTCTTTCCTGGGTTCCTTGTGGGGCTCCTTTGGGATTCCCCTCATTTAGTGTATCAGGTAGGTGCTGAGGCTCTGAATTCAGAGGGACATGGATTCAAATACTGGCTGTGGCACTTGACAAAATTCAGTATCCCTTCCTAAGACACTCAACAAACTAGGTATAGAAGGGCACTTCCTCAACCTGACAAAGGGCATCTACAGCTGACATCCTATTTAATCAGTGAAAGACTGGCTATTGTCCCCCCGAGATCAAGAAGACAAGGATGTCTGCTCTTGCCATTTCTATTCAACACCGTACTGGAGGATATAACCTGGCAATTAGGCAAGAAAACAAAAAGCATCCGAATTGGAAAGGAGTAGCTAAACTATCTCTATCCACACACGACATTATTTGGTGTCAGACAATCCCAAGGATTCCACTAAAAAATTATTAAAAGTAGTAAACAAGTTCAGCAAAGCTGCAGGACAGAAGATCAATACACAAAAATCCTTTTTATTTCCTATGCAGTGGCAATGAACAAACAAAATGAAATTAAGAAAATCGATCCCATTTGTAATTGATCGAGAAGAATAAAATAATTAGAAATACATGTACCAAAAGAAGTGCAACACTTAGGCTTTGAAAACAACAAAATGTTGAAAGAAATGAAAGTAGACATAAATAAATGGAAAGACCTCCCATGTTCATGGATCAGAAGAGGTAATATTGTTAAGATGGCAACAGTCCCCAAATTGATCTACAGATTCAACTCGGTCCCCATTAAAATCCCAATTAGTTTCTTTTGCAGAAATTGACAAGCTGATCCTAAAATGTGCATGGAATTCAAGGAACCCAGAATAACCAAAACTATCTTGAAGAAGAACAAAGTTGAGGGGGGGCTCACACTTCTCAATTTCAAAATTATTACACAGCTATGGTCATCAAGACACTGTGGCACTGGTGTAACAAGAGACACATAGGTCAATGGAATAGAACTGAGAGTCCAGAGTAAGCCCTCACATCTTTGGTCAATTAATTTTCAAAGAGATTGTCAGTTCAGTGGGATAAGAATTGTTTTTTAATAAGTAGTCCTGGAAAATTACATACCCATATGCAAAAGAATGAAGTTGGACCCCTACCTCACACCATATATAAAAATTAACTCAAAATGGATCATAGATCTAAATGTAAGAGCTGAAACTGTAAAATCCTGGATGAAAACATAGGCATAAATCTTCATAATCTTGAAGTAGGCAATGTATCCTTTTGGGGTCTCTTCTGGGGTGATGAAAATATTCTAAAATTAGATTGTAGATGGTTATTGATGATGATCATTTGGAAATATACTAAAATTACTCAATTATGCACTTCAATGGGTGAATTTATGGTGTGTAAATTATATCTCAATAAAGCTGAGAGACTCTGGGAGGTGATGTCACTGGCCCAGGGACAAGTCTGGATCAAAGATCAGCCTCACTGCAGAAGCTATACCCTTTCCTTCTGCAGTGGTCCTACCTCTGGATGTTTCCCTGGCCTGTGCCTACTGTCAGGCTTGCCCTTTCTGCCCCTCCACATTTTTGCCAACTACTGCAAGCCACCAGCAGAAGGCCCTCTTAACTCTTTCAGTTCACCGCCCCTGGTCTTACTTAAATCATTATGACAGCTGGGTTGGGGCCAGGGATGGGCAGGCAGCTCATTAACCCATCCCACAGAGCCAAGCACACCATGGGGCTTACTAAATACTGGCTGGGTGCATGGGATCTCCCTGCGTGTGAAGGGTTAATTCACTCAATTTGCATCCTCTGCCTTGAAGCATCTTGGGACTAGACTTTGGCACAGCTGCAAGTAGATGGAGGGAGGTCCTGGAGCACCCAAAGAGGTGGATGAAGAGGGAAGGGCTTATTCTGGGCAGAGCTAGGAGGGTCCAGGCTATTCTGAGGTGGAGTTGAGGCAAGAGTGCAGCACAGATCACCCTAACTCTGGTGGGGGCAGTCAGAGTGAAATCTCTGCTCCCCATGACAAGCCAGAGAAGTGCAGGTATCCAAAGGTGTGTTTTTCACCCCAGAAAATTATATATAATAAGGCTGTTCTCAGTTTATGTATCCGCAGTTTGGGTACATGGCAAATTCTTCTAAAAACTGAGTAAGCAGCAGCCACTGGCAGGCAATTCAACCCAGCCTGTGTTGCTGTGTGCATATCACTAAGTCATTCAACAAATGCTCCTGAGCAATGTTCATGAGCAGCTTCTAGTTGCCTTTAATCACGTGCAGTTCTTAGAACAGTACCTGGCACACAGTAGGCACTTAATAGATGTCACAGTGTTGTTATTTCACACTGCCAAAGAAAACAAGGGTCTCAGGGAGAGGGGCAGTTTGGCCAGGACACAGAGTCGGCATGGATGTCCCAGCAGTGCTGGAGCTTAGCCCTCCCTCTGCCCCCTCTGCAGCTCCCACCCAACCACATGGTTTCAAGGCTGAGAGTGGGATCTTCCTGGCAGCAGAGATGTCGCAGGATAAAATGGGAAGTGCTAAATAAATCTCCTCGCCTTGCATCCCAATTACCCGTGAAGCTCCCTTCTGGATGGCACTCTGGGACCTTCGAGGTGGGTGTTTTACCTGTGCCCCAGAGACTTGCAGTGTTTCAGAAGCTGCACACAGCCCCCTCCCACCCCCAGCCTGGGATCACTGTCCTTTGCCCCTAAGGAGACATGACCTTTCTTGGGACACTGAGAAACCAAAATATTGGGACGTTTCTGAGCTGGGAGCAGGCTACTGAGGGCAGGAGAGAGGTCATGGGCATAGGACAACTTCCATCTGATGAACACCTGTTTGCTGGGCTGTGAGCTGAGAGCTTCCCACATACAGCCAAGCAGCAAGAAATGTCCCCAGGGAGTAAATGGGTGATTTCTGCCCATTTTACAGCCGAGCAAACTGAAGGTCAGAGCTGAAAGGGATGTACTGACATTTGCATAACATGGGAGAGGCAGGGCTGGGCTTCCAGCCCCAGGTCTGACTCAGCTTATTCCTTAATTCATCTGACAGACACTCATTGGGCACCTACTATGTGCCAGGCACTGGAGACCAGCAAGGCACAAAATAGGCAACAATCTCAGCTGACTTTTTTTTTTTTTTGCCTTTTTTTTGTATGTGGGTAGCTCTACTGGATGGGAATCGAACCCAGGCCGCAGCGCTGATAGCACTGGAGCCTTAAGCCATTACACCATCAGGGAACTCCCTCAGCTGACTTTTTAACAGAAGCAATGGACATGAAATCAGATGGATAAATCTGATGGGAAGTGCTGGGGGGAAATGAAGCAGGAGAGGGGAAGGTGCAGTTTTAAACAGGATGGTCAGGAAAGGCCTCATTGTGATGTCTGAACATCACAGACCTGAAAGCAGTGGGTGAAGAACATCCAGGCAGCAGGAACAGTTCGTGCAAAGGTCCTGGGGCAGGACTGTACCTAGCATGTTGGAGGAACATCAAGGAGGCCCATGTGACTGGGCCAGAGTGAGTGAGTGGGAGACAGGGAGGAGGTCAGGATAGGAAGGGGACAGGGGCTGGTCATAAAGGGCCAGCAAGAGGACTTGGGCTTTTACCTGAAGGAGGTGGGAGCCCTGAAGGTTTGTGTGCAGAGAACAGGACTTGACCATGGTGCTCACAGGTGCCCTCTGGTGGCTACTTCAGGAACGACAGGGCATGGTTGTTGGGGAGAGGGTGGGAGCTGGGGGACCAGCATGGAGATGACTACACTAGTCCAGGTCGGTGATAATGGGGTGGACTAGCTGCAGGCAACTTAGGGGGAGAAGTGGCTAGACTGGGGACAGACTTGGGAGACAGTGACCCCTGGCCACACTTTCCTTGCAGTTGTTCTGGGACAGAAGGAGGGCACATTCATACTATTAACCCAAATGACAGAGGTCCAGGTGGCTGCTGCCTGCCCAGGACTCAGCCTGCTGGCAAGCACCAGTCAGGGGTGGCACACACAGCCTGAGTCCTCTGGCTACCGCAGCTGCTGTGCCAGGTGCTATGTGACAAGGATAAGGAGTGTGAGCCCCCCTCTCCCAGGCAGAGCAGCCTGTGCCCCCAAAACTCAGTCAACAGGCACCCACTCCACCCTGAGCACTTGAGCAGGAATTCCCAGAGGGCTGAGCCAGAGACACCAAGGACATCACTCCTAGAGACCTGTGAACTCCTGCCAGCCACTCCTAGGGTGTGCCAGACCTCTCCCTGGGCTTAGTGACAGCCACAGCCCCCCAGATGACTGGAGCTGGAGGCATCACCAGAACTCACATCTCCAGAGTGCAGTTTCTGTTCCAGACACTGTCCCCAATGCTTTCCCTGCGAGGTCTATGCTGTTATGACCCCATTTTACAGGTGAGGCACAGAGAGGCTGAGGAGCCAGGACTAGAAACTAAGTCTCTGAATTGAGTGAAGCTGAACCAAGGCTGCCCTGGAGTCTCAGGTTGGGGTCCCCTTTGCCCTCCTATTGCAGGCTATAGGACAGGTGAAAGGCCTGGAAAGTTAGGGCATTTGCCAGAGCAGAAACCCTTTCCTGACACAGGGCAGCCTTGTACACCTCCAGCGATGGGACCCTCACTCCCGGTATGGGAGAGCCCCCTTGGTTTGGGGCAATGCTAAAGGTTAGTTTCTTCTTCAATCTGCTTGTCTCCATCTCCCTTTCACCTCCCTCCTTTGTCCCTGGGCCTGCTCTCTGGAGGCTGCTCAGATAACGTCTCCCTCCTTCCCTCACTCCTTCTTCCTCCCCTTACCTCCTTTGTCTCCTCCTCCAGGCAGCCCTTCAGCTTTCACTCTTAAGGACCAGAATTAGGGAGCAAATCACTCCCAGGGCTTAGAGTCAGACACATCTGCCACCTGGCAGCTCTGTGGCCCTGGGCAATCTCTTTACACCTCAGTTTCTTCATCTGTAATAACAAAGGTACTATCCTGCTCAGTCCCTTGTTGAAAGATTTGCATTTAAATTAGGGGTATCCAAACTTTTGTTTTCCCTGGGCCACAATGGAAGAAGAATTGTCTTGGGCCACACAGAAAATACACTAACATTAACTGATAGCTGATGAGCTAAAGAAAAAGCCACAAAAAAATCTCATTAACATTTTCAGAAAGTTTACAAATTTGACTTGGGTGGCATTCAAAGCTATCCTCAGCCACATGTGGCCCGCGGGCCATGGGTTGGACAAGCTTGATTTAAATCATTAACTGTGATGGTTAATTATGTAATTAACTGCTTAACTGTCTTTCCACACACTGGGCTTATTATCTGCTTTTTCATACTTGTAGCTCCCAGCACCTGGGACTGCAGGTGACACACATTAAGTGCTCAATATAAGCTTGTGAATGAAAAAGTAAATGACTCCTGTTATAGCCTATTCCACCTGCTTCCTCCCTAAACTCCAGTTTATCAGACTTTTCTGAAGTAAACACACTCCTCTTCATGAGGCTCCATGCAGAGAAAGTGGCACAATCACCTCCCTATTTTTGCACTCCATACTCCTGTTAATACAATCAAAATATTTTCACTCCCCGCTCCCTGCCTTTTTCTTGCTTTTCCCATTCAGGACAGGAAAATGTTAAAATGTGGTGATGTAGTCAGAAGTGTTTTAAGCCTTCAGACAATTCAAACTTGAGAATCAAGTGATGGCGGAAGAGCTAAAAAAAATACATTCTTGTTTATTAAGAGTAAGAAATTGCCATTTCAATAAGACCAAGGCTCGTTAATGCCAGAATGTATAAAGATAGACACTTCCTGTCCTCCATACACAAACTTCACAGCTGTGGGTGCCCGGCCCCAAGACCTGTGGAGAGGGCAGCCACAAAGAGAACGTAATTGCTCTGGAGTTGAAGCCCTACATGTTCGTGGAGCCAAGCCAAGACTGAATGAAGGTCACAGAGTACTGAGATGCTGTGGAGATAGAATTGCCCTTGAGGCCCTTTCAGAAGGTGGGAAGGGCTGGGCTCAGCCCCCAGGGGAAGGGATTCTTCAGGGATTCTCAAGTCCTCTTGCCTATTATGTGCAGGTGCAGGGAGTGGGGGCAGCAGGAGCGGTTCTCTTATGGATCAGGTCTTGAATGAATATTTATCCTCCTAGAGAGGGAGGTTCCTAGTGAATCTAGTGAAAGTTTCAGTACTCATTGTGTGTGTGACCTTGGGCACATTGCACTTCTTCCGTGCCAGTTTCCCCATCTGCCAAATACAGATATTTTAATATTAAAATTATAACATTAGCTATGATTATTTGCTCTTATTATTAGCTCCTCTTATTTTTGTTGTTGCTTTCATAATACCCCATCTGAGGTGTCTGTCCTGCCCATGGGCTTTTCCTGAGAATTGCCCTGACCCTCCCCACAACTAACACAGCACCCCCTGCCTCATTCACAGTGTGACCCCACTCTCCTGTCTTCACAGATTGGACCCAGGGCTCGGGCTGGGCCAATCAGATTCTTTCATCTTGGAGTTTGGAGTGAGGACCCCAAGGCATGCACTCCAGGTTCAGACACTGCCTTGTGGGTGGGATAAGCACACTGAGGAATAAATATGATCACTGCAGATTGTGACAACTGCTACCAAGACACAAAAGCATAGTAACATGATGGGAGGGTAGGTGTTGGGGAGACTATAGCTGGCGTGGAGGGTCAGAGAGAGCTCTCCGAAAAGCTAAGAGATGGCATGGAGGACAGAAGAAACAGCAAGGTCAAAGGCAGGGCCGGGACTTTGGATTTCATTCTTGGGGCGGTGCAAAGAAACAGAAGGGGTTTTTAACAGGGAAGGGATTTAAATTTGTGGCTCAAACTTGTTGATCTAGAAGATGAAGGAACATTTCCTGAAGAGAAAATTCAGCCTGTGTTGACCCCACAATCCCAGCCGCACACCTGCTCATTTATGGGAAGGTGCTGCTGGGCAGTTGTGTTGGGAAGGGCACTGAGAACTGCATCCCAATTCTGGAGGGGAAGGGTGTCGCAATTGATTAATGATGCCTGGGGCCCCGTCTCCTTGGCAATGTTCTGTTACTGACTAGTTAGGCCTGTAATGGGCAGTTGAATAGACTATATGGAGGTCCATATGTTTGGTACATGTTTGCCATCCCAGTGTTAAGGGGTCGCTTTTGCTAAGAAAAAAATCCCTCCACACCCTCCTAGGATGGATCCTGGACTTAGACAGATCAAAGTCCAAATTTTGGCTGGACTGCATCTTCCCTGTGTGACTTCAGGCAAGTTGCTTCCTGTCACCTCTGCAAAGGACAGAAATCTCTCCCTCATGGAGTTATTCAGTGGATTGTGTGAAGTGGTCACATGTCACATGTCCAGCATGCAATAGTGCTCAGCTGTGGCTGATGTTGGCTCCTCCAGGCACCACCCTTGGGTGACCCTGCCCCACCCCACCTCCACTACTGTGGCCCAGGGTCTGAAGCCAAATCCGTTTTCTCTCCAGACCCAGCTCCAGGGTTGGTTACAACTCTGCCCTCCGATCTGGTGGATACCCTTGGCTGCATCTCACACCTGGGTTCCTCCCCAGAGCTGTCAGAGCCTTGGCATCCACCGTCCACAGTTATGCCCCCACCTGGTGGCAGTATACATAAAACAAAGTAAGCACAGGGACAGATGGGCTTGAGACTCTCATGGGAAGGGGGAGGGTCCCCACACCTGGCCTCCCCTCACTTCCCACCACCTGGGCCTTCCAGGAAGGGTGCTTCTTGCCAACCAGAGTGGGGACTATCCCTATGCCTGGATGCCTCCCAGCTCTTGGCCTGGTGTTCCACTACCAATGTTTATGTCTGCAGGTGGCTGGGACCACTTTGTCTCCTTTGTTACTAGAGGAATTTGGGGAAACTGTGGGCAGAGGGGACATTTTTAAAGCATCTTACTGGTGCCTGGGCCGGATGACTTTGGGAAGCAATAAATGCACAAGATGAGACAAGGTTGAACCAACCTGGGGAACAGGGGGCAGAGGTGTCCTCTTCCAGCTACTCAGTGCCCACTTAGCTCCTTAACTCCCACTCCTACCTCTCACCCCAAACTCCATTCAGCACTCAGCAGCCAGAGGGAATGTTTAGAAACACAAACACTATCCCATCCCTACTGTGCTTAGATCCTGCAGGGGCTGCTTTTGCCCCCGACAGAATGAGTGAATGAGTGAGTGAATGAATGAATGACTTCCACTTGTCAGCCTCTTTCACACATGGCAGCCAGAGGAGTCTCTTTAAAACTTGAATCAGAAGATCAGGTCACTCCTGAACCAAACCCTTCCATAGGTCTCCATGTTCTCTCATGAAAGTACACATTCCTCCACGTGGTCCTATGCAACCTGCCCCTGTCCCCTCCCTGCCCTCATCTCCTCCCTTCCTCCCTCTCTCTCACTCTAACCCAGCCACTGGGGCCTCCTTGATGTTCCTCCAACACGCCAAGCTCGGTCCCGTCCCAGGGCCTTAGCATGGGCTGTGTCAGCTGCCTGATACACTGCTTCCCAAACTCTTGAGTGAACTCCTAGTTTCTCCTTATCACTGAGTCCTCAGGCTAAATGTCACTTCCACTGAGAAGCCTCCCCTAGTCACCCTATCTGAACACACACACAGTTATTCTCTGCTCCATTCATTTCCTTATCAGTTCCAATCCCCATTTGGTAAAAATTCATGCATTTGTCAGGGAGTGTTTACCTGTTCAATGTCCATCTCTCCTGCTAAAGCTGTGTCACCTTGGACAAGCCTGTGCTATCCTCTGAGCTCACTCATCTGTCAAATGGAGGCATGAGCCACCAGACAGTGACCCCACAACGGGCTGACTTGGGTTCCAGCACCTAGGACAGAGCCTGGCACATAATAGGTGCCCAACATATGCACAGATGAATGAATAAACAGATCGAGCAGCAAAATTCGCTCTTGCAGACCCAGCACTGCCTGACTCTCTGAGCTGTCTTTCTGGGGCTGATGAGCTGGGTCTAACTGAGGAGGCACAGGGTACAGATGTCACTGTGGCATTTGTGTCCCCACATGTGTCCCTACTCCTGCCTGTGAGGGGAGGCAGATGGACTCATAACGTCCAGTGGATCTCGGCCACTACCTCCCTGTCTGGGCACATGCCCAGACCACTCATCTGAGGGCACACATGGGAGTGTGTGTGACTGTTCCCTTGTGTGTGCCAGGCCCCGCATGGCTGCCCAGGCCTGCATCGCCCGTGAAATACCGACCTGCAACCCCCACCTGCCATGTTTTCTCCTCCTTGCCACCCCACGTACCATCAGCCAGTGGCTTCCTGGCTCTTGAGTTTCAAAAGCTGACACTCTGGAGGGGGCGGAATAGCGAAGCATTTCCAAACTTCCCAGGAGGACGAACATTAATTGAGCACTTACTGTGTCTGGGCCCCGTTCCAAGTCTTTATTGCAGTTTCCACATTTAATTCTCCCACAATCCTATGAGGCAGGAAGTATTATCAGCCCCATATTACAGGTGGGGAAGCGGATGCACAGAGAGATGAAGTGACTTGCCCAAGGCACAGAGCTGGCAAGGATGCTGATTGCAGTTTGTCTGCAATGGCAAAACAAAAATGGAAACAGCCTAAATAGTTGTCCATGGGGACTGGTTACAACAGTCTGATTTAACCCCCCAAAGAATTGCAAACAGGTATCCCAAGGCAAATGTGTACATCCATGTTCACAGCAGCATTACTCACAACAGCCAAAAGGTGAAAGCAACCCAAGTGTCTGTGGACGGACGACGGACAAACACAGCGTGGTCCATACAGACACTGACATATCATTCAGCCTTAAGAAGGAAGGACATTCTGACACACATGCTACCACATGGATGAACCCATAGGACATGTTACTCAGAGAAATAAGGCAGACCCAGAAGGACAAATACTGTGTGATTCCACTCACAGGAGGTCCCCAGAGGAGTCAGGTTCACCGAGGCAGAGTAGGTGGTGGGAGCCAGGAGCTGGGGGAGGGGCAGGGAGTGAGTGTCTAATGGGGACAGAGTTTCAGTTTGGGGAGATGAGAAAGTTCTGGAGATGGATGGTGAGGACGACTGTACAACAATGTGAGTGTGCTCAATGTCACAGAACTGGACACTTAAAAATGATTAAGATGGTACATTTTATATATATATATATATATATATATATATAAATAAAATACTGCAATAAAATTTTAATTAAAAAAAAAGTAGAGCACTGACACATGCTACAACATGGATAAACCTTGAAAACATGATGCTGAGAGAAGCCAGACACAAAACACTGTACAGTATGTGATTCCATTTATGTGACATGTCCAGAACAGGCACATCCACAGAGACAGAGAATGGGTTTGTGGCTGTGTGGGCCAGGGGGTGACTGCTAGTGTGGGCAGGGTTGCTTTCTGGGGAGACGGTTGTACAGTACTGTGAATGTACTTAATGCCACTGAATTGTACATTTTAAATGGCTGAAGTGGTCAATTTTATACTATGTGTCTTTTACCACAATAAAAGAAAAAGAGTCTGATTGATCCTCTCCAAGGTGATGGCAGCAGCATGAAAAGGGAGAATCCAGGCACCAATAAGCAATGATCTCAAAGGCGTATTGTTAAGTGATAGCAAGGGAAGGGCAGGACAGCATTTGAGTACACAGGCATGTGCATGAACAAAGCAGGTAGGTGCTTTGTGTGCGCATTCAGTCCCTGAAAGGAACAGCGACCTGTAACAATGGCTGCCTCTGGGGATGGGCACTCAACCACCGGGGCCAGGGTGGGGAAGAGAATCCCGCCCCCCCGCCCCCTCCGAACTCTTTTGTACCTTGGAAGGCAATGATAAAAAGCCCAGCTCTTGACCAGCTGTGTGACCTTGGGCAAGTCACTTAACCTCTCTGTGCCTCGGTATCTTCATTTACAAAAATAGTGATGTATACCTCAAACAGGAGGGCTGTTTGGATGAGGATATAATGAATGAATACCAATCAGGTGCTGAGAATAGGGCTTGGCATAAGGCAGGTGCCATCTAAGCATTGCTCTTGACTCGTATACCCTGTTCCACCCTTACCTACCAAACAAAGAAATATCTAAGAGTAAATTTTTTGAACATTGAATGAATGGTACATGGAGAGTGCTTAGGGGTTGGCACCAGGCCCACAGTTGGCATCTGTGATCGCTGAACTAGTGAGCTCACCCCTTCTCCTCCCTGCTCCCATCTTCAGCCCCTGGGGGACCCAGCCTCAGAGGAAGTGACGCAACCTGGGGAAACCGAGTCCCTCTGGCCCCAGGTGTTCCCACAACACCTTGCCTGTACAGGGAGTGCGAAGACATTGCCCTCCTGACATTTCCTTCTCAGGGGCGGGTCCAGGATGGGAATCTTCTCCTATTTGCCTTAATTAGCATCTCAAAGGAGCTGGTTGCCATGACTTCAGCAGGAAGTCACTGGCTTGGGTGGAGCCTGGCCCAAGCTGCCCCAGGAGGGGCCCCAAACCCCTTCCCCACAGTGCCTAGCCTGGCCAACCCACCCAGCCTCTGAATCAAGTGGACCCAGGTTCAAATCCAGACTTCCTGCTCACCATATGACCCTTTTCTTCTTCTGTGAATGAGGACTAAAAAAAGACATCTACTTTCTAGGCTGTTGGGAGAATTTAACCAAGTATAAAATGCCCAGCCCTGGGTTGGAAGACCTAACTATTGTTGCACTTACTAAGTCACTGGGAGAAAGTGGTTTTACACAGGATGCCACTTATGATCCCCAAATTGTTTCTATGCAGAGAAAAATGTCTGAAAGGCACACATCACAATGTCAGTAGTGGTTATATCTGGGGACTTCAATATTAATAATAATAATAATAGCTGGTACTTATTAATCACCTACTATGTCTTAAGTGCGTTAGATTCATAACTCATTTAGTCTTTTAGGGGAGACCGTAACTCCATTTACAGTAAGGAATCTGAAGCTCAGAGAGGGAACGTGGCTTTGCCCAAAGTAAGCCACGACAGAGCTGGGATTTGAATCCAGATGGCTGACTCCAAGGTGCTCTCCACCACCACAGGGTGTGGGTGACTTATATCCAATGTAATTTACTTTGGGGTTCAACACCTTCCCACCTGAAGATGAGGAGGCCACTCACCAAGCACTAGCTGGGGGCCAGGCCAGGAGGTGGGCACTGTATAATCTCACCTCACTGAGAGAAAGGAATCATTGCCTCATTCCCCAGTTGGAGAAGTGGAGGCCCAGAAAGAAGATGTGTCACAGCGTCACACAGCAATGCAGGGTTGAGCTGGGACAATATTCTGTGCGGTCTCCACTCCCTCATCTAGCCAATCTGTCCACTTCTCAGGGCATGGTAAGAGAAAGAGAAACAAGAAAAAGTGATTCAAATAAAGAAAAGTTGGATGCTGGTGCCAAAAGGGCTTCTGATGAAGGACATCAGTGAGCAGAGTTTGGGGTATATGGGATGGTTAGCTCTACAACCTAGCCAGAAATGCCCCATGAAGGGATATTTTTCAACTGAAATGAGTGCCCTGGATTCTAAGACTTGGACCCCAGAACCAGACCTCCAGAGAAGGGCTCTGTGGGAGGGAGCTCTGTGTTTTACCCTGAGCCCAGAGCTGGGGAGCAGGATGGACAGCCAGGCTGGCTCTGATCCATTCAATAATCTCTGGTTGATGATGGTGAGCAATGCCCAGTAGGTGGGAAGGCAAGGAGGCTGGGTGCTGCTTTGTGGATCTCAGGAGATTGGCCAGAGGGAAAAGGGAGGCAGCAGGACAGGCCTGGAGATGGCGCAGAACATAGAGCCCAGCAGGGATGAATGGAAGAATGGATGAATGGATGGGTTGGTGGGTGGGGTAGTTAGATAAACTGGTGGGTGTGTGGGTGAGTGGGTGGATGGATGGATGAATGGATGGATGAACAGATGGATGGATGGGTGAATGGGTGGATGGATGGGTGAATGGATGGGTGAATGGGCAGATGGATGGATGGATGCATGGATGGATGGATGAGTGGGTGGGTGAACAGATGGATGGGTGGATGGATAGATGAATGGAGGATGGATGAGTGAAAGGATGGATGTGTGGATCAGTAGGTGGATGGCTGGGTGGGTGGGTGGGTGGATGGGTGGATGGAGAGATGAATGGATGGATGAGTGGGTAGGTAGGTGGATGGGTGGATGGATGGAGGGATGAATGAAAGATGGATGAGTGGATAGATAGATGGATAAGTGGATGGGTGGATGGATGGATGGATGGATGGGTGGATGGATGGGGGGTGATGGATAAACAGATAGCACTCCTACCTATAACAATTAGCTCAGTGACACCAGTTCTGCTTTATCAAGCAAAGTATGTGCTGAATACATTACCTCACCAAATTCTCAGACTGACTGTGGTTTGGGGGTGGGGGTCTCATTGATACTTTTAGTCCACATGTGGGGTATCTGAGGCTCAGAAAGTTAAAGTCCTTCCATAAAATCTCAGTGCTGAGCCCTTCCCACCACTGTTCTGAGCTTGCCTTTGTCAAGGTGACCTCCTAGTGTCCAAACTGGTGGTCACTTCTGAGTCCCCATCTTGCTCTCACTCCAGTAGCATCTCACCTGGCGGGCCCTTCCTCCTTCTGGGAACAATGTCCTCACCTGGCCCCTGGAGCCTGCACCTACCTCACTTCCCCCACCCTCTTTGTCAGACCCCCTCAATCTCTGCCAGCTTCTCTTTGTCTCTGCTCAGTTTCTAAACACACAGCCCTCAGGCATCTTCTCTCTCCCCGACCCCACCCCCTTGCCCATCCTCATGGATTCAAACACCTTCTTCCATCATTGACCAACTGATCTGTGTCTTCATAAGTCATCTCTCCCCCAAACTCCAGACCCTAATATCCAACTGGTGCCTTGACATCTCCATGCAGGTGCCCAATGACACGCTAAAGTCAAATCTTGATTCTCACTCCCTCCCCCACCAATCTGCTTCTCCCCCATCCTCAGCTCTCCTCAATTTCCCACACCCCACAACCAGTCCTTTAGAAAATTTCATTGGCTTTACCTCCACAATCGATCCAGAAAGTGTCCACTTCGTCTTCCTCTTCTACATCCTCTGGTCCACCCTAGTGTCCATCTGCCCTCTTCCCTCACAGTCCCTCATCCCCTCAGCAGCCACCAGAGGGCACATGTGAGCACCCAAGTCAGGTCCTTCTCGTGCCCTTCCATAGTCTGTCTTCTCTGCAACAGCTAGAGGACACCAGTGAATGAGTCAGTTACTGTCCTGCTTCTGCCCACAGCCCTCCAGGGCTCCCATCTCCAATGGGATAAAAGTTTAAGACCTCCCCACAGCCCCCTGCATGACCTGCTCCTGACCCCTGTCTGCCCTCACCTCCTCCCTCTGTCCCTCCTCCCACCCTTGCCCCCCACCCCCTGCACTCCCTCTGCTCCAGCCCCATGGGCCTCCTTGCTGTTCCACAAACAAACCAGGCACAGTCCTGCCCCAGGACCTTTGCATGGGCTACACCCTCTGCCTCCCTTACCTCTACCTCCCTTGATCTCTAGTACTCAAATGTCATCTTCTTAACCTCCCCCAAGCACCCTGTTTAAGATTTACCTCCTCTCAGGTCTCCATTTTCTTTTGCTACTAGAATCCTTTCCTTCATCCTCACCACCCATTGTATATTTTACGTGTTTATGTTTTAACATACAACACTGGCTCTTAGAAATGGAGACTTTCATTCTACTTTGTTCACCATTTCCTTCCAGCACCTAGGACAGCACCTGACCCACCGTTAATATCTGTCGAATAATTAAATACTTAAGGGATGTCCCAACCCATTGAATGAGCATCTACTATTGCTAGACCCTGAAAGATCTGTCCAGGAAAACAGAAAATACAGTGAAAGGCAGGTGGGAAACCCATGAACAGATCAAGCTCAAAACGAGTGCAGACTGGATTGTCCTCAGCTTGGCCCTAAAATGTGGCAACAACAAGGGAATTCTGGCCCTCTAGGCCCTTCTGGGGGCTGAGACAGGCCTCACATTCATGGCCTTGGGCCTTCAGCCTTGGTCTGTACTCCTCCTCTTGCCTCTGAGTTTCTGCCTTTCAGGATGGTTCTTTTCCGAGAACATTCGCGGAAGTCTTTCACACCCTGAGCCTGCAGCACGTGAGCCTGGGAAAAAAAGCGTAAAGGTCAATGTCTATAATTGAATTTTCCCTGAGATAAAAATAGCATCTTTGTAATCGTTTAAATGGTTCTGAGAAGAAGGGAGAGACAGAGCTGCCTGCAGTTGAAAAATTACAGACTCTGGTTGTAAGCCAAACGGAGTGCCAACTACCCCTAGCTGAGTGACCTTGGGCCTGTCACGTGCTTAAGCTTCTCAGGCTACAGCCTCTTCCACTGTGAGCTGGTGTGTGTGTGTGTGTGTGTGTGTGTGTGTACATCACAAACAGTTCCAGCTATATGCTGACAACATGCTAAACTACAGATGGGGCTTGGCCAGGGTCAGGAATCAATGGACACTGCATGGAGGACCCCTGTGGGTGACACAGGTAGGCGTGAGGTGGGTCTGTACCCTCTCCTCTGGGTATATGGGCTCTGCCCTTTCAGTGAGCTCACTCCTACACTGGTGAGTCTGGACTCCCTGTCCTGTCCCCCATTCTGAAATCTCCCCAGCCCACTGTGTGTGGCCCGAGGGAGGGAGAGAAGCAGGAGAGGTACACTACACGCCACTGAACTAAATTTCCTCCCTATTAATTTTTGACGCAGGGAGTTTATCATCACCTCCCCTTGCCTCTCTATGGAACTGGCAGTCAGTCAAAGAACACTCTTTCCAGCCAGCCAGGGTGGGTCATGGGTAGGCTGACCAGGCGCCCCATTTTAGACAGGACAGAAAACAACAGCACTGTCCCGTTTCACACGGTACGTAGGGTCTCACTGGGCTAGATTCAAGGTGTCAGTAGGCTGACCCTATGTACCGTGTGAAATGGGACAGTGCCGTCATTTTCTGTCCTGTCTAAAATGGGGCGCCTGGTCAGCCTAGTCATGGGCCTGTCACCTGAAGCACCCCGCTCCTGCTCCCCTCTCCAGACCTGAGTTTCCTGGCTTAAGCAAGTCACTTCCCTAGACCAAGCCCTCATTTCCTCATCTGTCAAACCAACCTCCCAGGGCTATTTCACAGTTAGCAGGACCGCGTGTGGGAGCGTCCAGCCCTGGGCCTGGCACGAAGTCGGCTCCCAGCAACTGGGGCTCTGCTCATACCTGTGCACCATCTGTGAGGCCCACCACCGAGCCTTGGCTGTGTCTTCCACCTGGCTGCTCTCTCTTCCTTCTCACCCTCTATGTGACTCCCTTCCTCTCTCTGGGCCTCGGCTTTCCTGCTCTGTAAGACAGGTATGGCAATAACAGTGCCAAGCTGTGACAGTCAGAAGAGACAATAAATGTGGAGTACAGTGCCTAGCACATGGTAGGTGCTCCATAAGTGCTCCAAAGCAATAATTATTATTCCCAATCCGTGGGGCTGCAGGACCAGCCACAGAGCAGGCCCGGGCTGGGGAATGTACTCACTGACCAATGGGTGAGGGACGAGCCACTGCAACCATGTGACTGCAAGCTGTAAGGTCCCAGGCAAATGTCACTTGTCTGAGTCACTGTCCTTTAAAAACAAAGCGGACCCTCTTGTTATTATTTTGTCATGGCTTTTGGGGCAGGATGTTTCCCTTTTCTGGGCCTCAGTTTCCTCAACTGTAATGGTGGAAAGTAGACTGGGTGTTTCCAGAGGATTGGTGATGTTCCACTAAGCAGGAATGTGACAGCAGGAGACTTGGGGGGGGGGTGGCAGCCCCGAAGTCTCTATTTAATCAGAGGGACATCTGCTGTATGTGCTCTGCGGCTGTACCGACCCTGCCATGCCCATATTCACACACTTGCAAAAAAGGTCTGTAATGTCAGCACGCTGAGTCGAAAAATAAAACATGTGTTGAGATATCATTTATGAATTAATCCATCACATATTTACCAAGTCTCTACTGTGTGCCAGGCTGTTCTACGCACCAGGGACACTGTAGTGACCAAGAGGGAAAAAATGAAGCAGGTGTGAAGAGAACAGGTGCCCACATGCATAGAGAAAAGACTGGAAGGAAACACTTAAGAATAGTAACAGCGGTGATTTGAAGGGGAGGGGGAATGTCTGAAAACCGGGTAATCTGCATCAAAAGGATACATCCAAAACCGTATGATCATGATGTGAATTCCACCTCAATAAAAACAAAAAGGGTGAAGGCAAAAAGAGAGCAGCCCGAGAGACAAATGATTTGGTGAAATTGATGGTGCAGATAAAAATCTCAGGTGGTGAGTTTCCATAGGAGGGTATCCTGGATACACCTCAAAAATCAAGAATCATTAAGGGGGTAATACAGTTCTAAGGACCAAGAGGGAAAAGGGTCATCTCATTCAGTGGGTTATTCGCAGGAAGGACTTCATTGCAAAATGCTTTGCATCAAGAACCTTGGTCATCCACTTTGCTAAATTCTGCCACTTTTTGTGTGTTTGCGTGTGAAACTTCACTTGGTAAAAAGAGGTTTATGCGAAGACTTCTAATAAAGTTGTTTTAAATTAGTAAAAGAAAAAGGACGGAAGGGAGGGAGGGAGGGAGGGAGGGAGGAAGGGAGGAAGGGAGGGAAGGCCTGCCTTATAATCATGCTGCCCTCTGACTAGTCAGTCGTTCTAGCACACTTTCCCAAGAAAATAATTGGAGATGTGAACGTAAATGAGGGCTGTCCAGAACAAAATCCAGCCGTAAGTGCCTCTATTTTTCATATTACATGGCTGGATACTTTCCGGACAGTCCCCATATGCAGCTACAAGTGTGTTCTTTCTGGGTCTACAACAGCAACCCATCAGACACAACCTAAATACTTAATGAACTATGCAGCATCAGTTCCCAAGTGGGGGTGTGCGTACCCCTGGGGACATGTGCTGGGCCATTCAGGAGTACGCAAAAAAATTGGTAATGGTGAAAAAAAAAGTAAAGTAAAGCAATGCAAAACGTTAATTAGGAACAATAAATATTAAGTTTGAATCACCTTTAATGAAGACACTTCAAAATTAGATCACATTAGCAAATGATGATTGGTGGGGGCATGGCTATGAACCTTCCCCTAAACCGCTCTTCTACCAATCATTACGCAGTTTCAGAACAATCTAGAACTTCCCCAAATATATAAATACATCTGTAGCCAGACTGTTTGATCAGTTTAATTAATGACTGAGTAAAAGTAAGTGTGTTGTCTTCAACTGTGATTCTTTTCAAGCAGTTTTTTTTTAATGTTTAAATACTTGATCATCATTATCAATATTTAACTGTTACAAATATTGTAAAATTAAATCTGTGGTTTGTACTTTTAGTGCAGTAATTTTTCTTTCCTGACTTACTACCTCATTCCCACTATTTTACATTAAGATAGGCATGGAACAAAAGTGTCAGTATTTAAAACAGCTGTTTTAAAAACAAGGGGTACAATTTATAGAAATGGGTTTAAAAGGGGTACACAAGTGAGGAAAATCTGGGAACCACTGCTATAGAGGATCAGTTTTTAAAAAGCCAGTATCTTGTCATTAAATAAATTACTATGTATATAATTACACAGAAAAAAAGACTGAAAGGAAACACACTTAGATGTCACTCTCTGAAGTGAGATGGCAGCCAAGGTTGAT
Source organism: Lyroderma lyra (assembly GCA_004026885.1). Lineage (NCBI taxonomy): Eukaryota > Metazoa > Chordata > Mammalia > Chiroptera > Megadermatidae > Lyroderma > Lyroderma lyra. The sequence continues at coordinate 258,678 of PVJL010000192.1, read as the reverse complement.
GGCTACATTTAAGTTTGAATAGTCACATCTGTGGTCCGAGAGGAGATTAAAAAGTCATCAATAAAGTCTTGTTCTTAAAGAAAAAAGAAAGAGGGGCAAAAGGAAACCCAGATAGAGTTGGGGATGGGGTTGGGGCATGAGTCTAACTCTGTCATCACTAACTGCAGCACTAATAAGAAATTATCTTGGCTTTCTCACCTGTGGAATGGAAATGATAAGATCTATGGTCATGGTCTTAGGGATGGAAGTAAGTAGTGATGATCCATGATCACAGGGGTTTAAGGTGAGGATCTGACAAGCCCACCTGTGTAGGCTGTGTAGGGCATTGCAGACCCTCTCAAGAAGCTGTCACCTCTTGTCTAGGGATTATCCCAGCCTCCCCTGGCCTCCTGGCTTCCATCCTTACCCCTGGAAGCCCAGGAGAGGTTTTTGAAAGAAGTCACAGATTAAATCTCTTCCCTCCCTACTCAGACCCTCCTCTTTAACTCCCAAACCCTAACTGTGGCATCACACAGTTTGTCCCCGTCCCCTCCCTGCCCTCCCCTCCCCCCTCTCTCCCCCTCACTCACTCTGCTTCAACCACACAGGACTCCTCCCTGTTGCTCCAACACTCCAGACACAGCCTTGCCTGTCTCAGGGCCTTTGCACCAGCTGTTTCCTCTACCTGGAGTGCTCCTCTACCCAGAGACCCGCCTGGACCTCTCTCTCCCCTCTTCAAATCTTTGCTGAATTGTCACCCACTCAGAGAAGCCCTCCATGAACACTCCACCTAAAGGAACCCCATCCCTCTCATTCTCTACTCGCTCACTCTGCTTTACCTTTCTTCATAGTCCTCCGAAAACCATTTGCTATTTTCTACGTTGATTATTTCCCATGTCCCCATCACACTGTCACCATCTCAATAGTGATTTTGTCTGTCTTACTCACTGTTGTCAATGGCAAAGCCCAGAACAGTACTTGGCACACAGCAGGTGCTCAACACATACTTGTTGAATGAATGAACAAATGACTGGATTCTGGGAGGTGGGAGACTGTTAATGCCACATTCACAGATATGGACACTGGTTTAGGAGAGGACATCACCCAAGGTCACACAGCCAGTGCACAGCAGAGCTGGGAATTCAACATATGAGTTCTTTGATCCCCACAACTGTGTTCTTACCCTCTCTACCCCTGTTTGTTCATTTATTCATTCAATGAACATTGATGACCACTGTGCGCCCAGCCCTGTTCTACACACTAGAGACCCAGCTGAGAACAGAAGGACATACCTACCACCCTCCCGGAGCTGTTGGAAGCTGGACAGAGACAGAGAAGACACGGGTAAACAAAATGATCATTTCAAACAGAGATACGAGATAGGCCGCACTGAAGCAGGGAGGTGTAGAACAAAGTGATGGGTGAGAGGATGCAACTTTAGCTGGGATGGTTAGAGAGGGCAGCTCTGGGGAGGTGGCATTTGCGCTGAGACATGAATGACGGGAACGAGAAGGCCATGGGAGCATATAGAGGAAGGGCGTCCCAAGCAGAGGAAACAGCCGGTGCAAAAAGTCCTGAAGCAGGGCGGTGGCGTGTCGGTAGGAGGAGGCCTGCCCGGCAGGCCGGAGCAGAGTGAGTAAGGAGAGAGGGAGGAGGGGAAGGCAAGCAGGGTACGAGGGCGGGTCCTGCAAGGCCGTGCGGCCCCGGGGAGGACTAGGGCTCTTACCTGGAAGGATGTGGGCGTCCTGGAGGATTGTGGGTAGCGGAGGGGCGGGACCTGACGCCGGTGCTTACAGGCGCCCTCTGGTGGCTGCTGCGGGGAAGACAGACCATGAGGGCGTAGCACTGATCCAGGTGGGTGAGGATGGGACTGGACCCAGGTGGATGCAGAGGAAGGAGGAGAAGTTATAAACATTCTGGCCTCACCCACCACCACCTTGAGCAGCTCATCCTCAGGACGGTGGCACATCTCCCCAGAACCATCTGCTAGAGAACTCCCAATAATCAGCTTCAGTTGTAGAACCTTCCAAGCCCAGAGATGCCAAGCTTGTTCCCCACATCACCCAGTGATCCAGATGCAGGGCCAGACATTGGGCCCGCAGTGCAAACCTCCTTTCTGACTCAGTTATGTCCTTCTACCTCTCCGGGGGCAAAGACTAGGAAGGAGGAGTTCGTTTGCTGATGTCATTGTTATTCATTTTTAAACAAGTGCTTAGCAAAAAAGACCCATTTGGTCCAGCTGCTTCCATGGTATCTAAATGATTCCTTTAAATGATCCCAGGCATGTGGGCCACTGGGTGCAAAGTCTGCTGTTAGAGCATTTTAAACTTTTTTAAAGCTATCATATAGAGTGTTCAACTTGTCCTGATTTGCCCAGAACTTTCTTGGATTTAGCACTGAAATTCCTGCATGGCAGGGAGCTCCCCAGCTCCAGATACACCAGGAAGTTTGATTATCTTACTATCATGGGAAAACTGTGTGAGATATACGAGGGCTGTCTGGGAAAAAATCCAGCCATAAATGCCTCTATATTTCACATTACATGGCTGGATACTTTCCGGACAGTCCTCATATACACACTGTGGGTGGATGGGATTGGGGGTCCTCAACCGGAGTAGATGACAGTTCCTATCTCATAAGGTTTTGTGAGAAGTAATTACAATGATATCCTGGTATTGTTTGGGGCTCTGTGATTAAAGGTACTACATAGTAATTATAGTTGGATCTCCCATTTGAGTCTGAGCTTCCTAGGAGCGAAAGGGAAAGGGGAAACATTTTTTTTTTACCTGAAAAAAATTTATAAGTGTTCTGGTATATAGTAAGCACTCAATAAATGCTGGCCCTTACAGGGTGGATGAGGGACCAAGGGCTTCTCATAAGGGCACCTTTGGGGGAGACTGTGCTTCATGTTTCTCGTAAACTATATTAATGCAAAAGTGACCTTGGACATTCCTGCCCTGGATGCAGGAAGCTCACACTGAGACCCAGTGGGTCTTCTGCATGTAGTATGCAGTTCCTACATTGCTCTACAACCTTCTATGGCTCCCGCTGCCCTCTGCAGTTATCTAATCCCCTCCCTTCCAGACCGTGATGCCCTGTGTGACTTAGTCCCACCATTCCTGAATCACCCTTAGCATTCATCCATGTTCCCAGTTTCTCTGAACACAGGTTTCTCTGCCCTGAACAGCATTCTTTACTCCCCTAGGGAACTCCCTCGTAGGGCCCAACAGCAGCCCTTTCTTTCCTTCTAGGGGTCCTTCCCACTATTCCTGGGGCCTTGTGCTGGCCCAGCCATCACTCTCCACCAGGACACTGGCCACCCGGCCACCCAGAGAAATCTTGCTCTAGTCTGGGTGGGACAACTCCTATTACTCCAAGCCCCCGTGCATGCCCTTGAACCCCATTTTTATCCCTGCCTTGGAGCTCAAATTGCGAGCCACATTTCAGGGTGGATGACGATAGTGGAAACACTGATATTAATAACAATAATAAACCAGCCATCATGGATCCCATTCCTGCCTTGGGCTGGCCATGTAGCTAAGTGCTTGTGTGTGACATCTTATTGAATCTGGAGATATGGGGATTGGAAGCACACTCATTTCACAGATGAGGAAAGTGAGGCTCAGTCAGGGAAAAGCACCTGCACAAACTGGCAATACCAGGACTCAAACCCAGGTCTGTCTACTCCATAGCGCCCGGCTCCATGGTCCCCAATTAAGAACTTACACGGGGTAAGTTATAAGGGCTTGGGCCAGGGTTGGGGTGTCCCACTGGCCTCCTCTGCACTGTTCACAGGGAGTATTTCACACCTTGTTAGATTCTCCCAGCTTCTTCGTCCATCGTTCAGTTTTCATCCCATTATACACGATCCTCTTCTCTCATCATCTGGGCTGGGTAATTAGTATCCTGCACCATCCAGGACTTGGCAATCAGCACCTCCTAGCGGCCTCCCTGCTGCCATTTGTAATGATAATACTCGGGTAGGCCAGGCACCACCAGCATCCCCATTTTATAGATGAGAAGAATGAGGCTCAGCAAGGGGAATTCTCATTTTCAAGGTCCTGCAGGAAGACTGAGTCCCAGCAACCAGACTCCAGTCCCCAGGGCTTTGCCACCTGGCTCTGTGCCTGGTTGTATGGTGGCATTTTGCTTTATTTCCCGTGTGCCCCGTTAATTGTCTGAACCAGGTGATTAGCACATCCTTTATATACGGCCTGATGTCTAATTATCCAGACTGCACAACCGGTGACTCAAAGCCTCCTGCCTAATTGTCTTCCTTGCACAAATAGTACCTTGTTATACATGGTTCTGTGATCATCTGCATCTCTATAGTCTACCAGCCTCACTTCTAATTGTCCAGATTCTGTAATTAATGCCTTGTACCAGGGTATCCTCTCCTTTCTGTGTAGTTGGAGCCACTCTCCCTTCTGGGGTGGGGGCTGGCAGTGCTCACAGTAGGAAAATACAGCTCCTGCCTAAAACAAGGTAATTGTCTAGTTAGGAAGACAAGCAAACACGGATTCGTGGGGTGCTTCTGATTGTATTGTAGAGTGGCGCACCAGAACAAGGGTGCCCTCTGCTGGAGGAGGAGCAATGGAGGCTGGGTCATACAGGATGCATAGGAGTTTGTGAGGTGGAACAGCATTCCAAGCAGAGGGAACAGCATGTGCAAAGGTTTGAATGTTGAAAAGAGCTTGGCATTTGGACAGGGAGGTAAGAATTAGTGAAACAGTATGGTTGGAATGTGGAATTATGGCACGGGACAATTTAGGGAGAAAGTGAAATATTTAATAGGGGGGCTGTATGAGGACATTAAAGACCAGATTTTGTCTTCTAGGGATTCACAAGAGGGTTTGAGCAGGAGAGGGATGTGATCAGGTTAAATTTTTTTTAAAGAAATACTCACTCTAGATGCTGCAGGGAGAGGAGAGTAAATTGGAGGAAGAGAGGATGGAGCCCATGAGACCAGGAAGGAAATTATTTCTGTTGTCTAGAGATAAGATTAAGGTGATTGAGTGGGCCAGAGGCTGTGGGGATGACAAGAAGGGAATGGATGAGAGAGATATTGAGGGGGCTGGGTAAATGGGCAGAATGTGGAGACTGCCAAGTGATGGGTGAGGATGTGGGAGGAGGAGCAGCAGAACCTCAGGTCTTTGATCAAGGGAGAAAGGTGGGTGATCAGACCATTCCCAAGAAGAGGACATGAAGGTTTGTAATACATATGCATCCTGCCTAAGGGGAGAAATTCTGTCTTTCCTCATCTAGAGCACAGGAAACCCTTCAGGGTGGGGTTCAGACTTGGCAGGAATCTCCAAAGCTGATGAATTCACCAAAAGGAAGAAAGCAGAAACCTATAAGCAAGAAACCAATGTTTGTTGTTATAAGCCACTAAGATTCTGGGGGAGGAGGAGTGATTGTTACCTGGCATTATCACAGCATTAACTGACTGCTACAAGTCTCTAAGCAGACCGTGAGCGCTGCGAGGTCAGGCTGCTTTTGATAGACATGGAAACAGTGGTCCAAGACGCCCTCACTGCTGTCTATCCTGTCTGGAGCAGCTCTGTCTACATATCTCAGAAATCCCCAGCTAGACAGGAATCCAGCCTCCTGCAGCTCCTCCCTGAATTAGGAAACTCAGGGGGCTCCAATAGGTTCTGTGGTAAATTACCCATGAAAGTGGCAGGGAAAACCTGGCTTGGGGGTGGGGGGGTGGGGGAAGAAGATCTGCAGTGATATATCTACAGGGGAAAAAAAGATTTGGGAGCTCAGCAGTGGAAGGTTCTATAAGAACCTTTTAAAAGCAAACACAGGAGACATGAGCAGTTTTTAAAATGACAGGCAATACAATGGAAGATAATATATTTAAAACCCATATCAGTTGTTAACAGACCGTAAAAATACAGCTACATTAATCTGAGCTGTCTGTCACGGGCCCTCAGAGCAGCTGTGTGATTTTATAGTTTCTCTCCTGGAGGTTTCCTTGACACTTTCACAAATACATCTCAATTTATTTGGATAAGGACAATAGAAATATTGAGCTTCTTTTTCTTTCTTTCTTTTCCCTCTTCTCCCTCTGCCACCTCCCAAACAGATGGGAGATCTTATAGTGCTGGCCATGCAGGTCTCTTTTTTAAAAATTATTATTATTATATATATATAACCTTGGCAAAATTACGACATCTCACCGAATTGTTTGTACAGTGCTGCCAACGTAAGTGGCAAGTTCGCAAACTAATTGTCAGAATTTGGGTACGATGACAGCTCTGATGGCCACTCCAGAAAAAGAGTTCCAAAGTTGCTTTGAAGGGTGGACTGGGCACTGGCATCAGTGCATAGCTTCCCAGAGGGGGTCCTTCGAAGGTGACCGTAGTGATACTCAGCAATGAGGTACGGAGCACTTTTTCTAGGACGAGTTTGCAAAATTAATTGTCCAACCTCATACACACACACACACACACACACACACACACACTATATTATATATATTATATATTTTAATATTACATATATATGGGGTCTGGCACAAATATTAATAACACCCCTTTTATGAGCTGGTAATCTATACTAAATCTTTTATTACAAAATCATAAGCATGAATGGTTATAATTTTGTAATAAAATCATAACTCAAGTCCAGGCATTACTTCTGTACCGTGTGTCTGTGTGTGTGTGTGTGTGTGTGTGTGTGTG